>SOPF01028806.1:40257-56777 GCA_012979155.1 Hypericum perforatum | reverse complement strand
CCAGTCGGGTGCTGTAATGATTGGTGCAGAAACAAGTGCTTCCTTAAGATGCATAAAAGCTGACTTGCATTCTTCATCAAAGACAAAGGGGACATCCTTCTCAAGTAACTTTTATAACGACTTTGTAATCTTAGAGAAGTCTTTGATAAAATTCTTGTAAAACCCAGCGTGGCCCAGAAAACTTCGTACTCCCTTAACAGTCAGTGGAGGTGGAAGCTTGTCAATGACTTCCAGCTTGGCCTTGTCAACTTCTAGTCTGTCACTTGATATTTTGTGGCCAAGGACCACTCCTTCAGTAACCATAAAGTGACATTTTTCCCAGTTGAGCACCAAGTTAGTTTCCTTGCAGCATTCCAAGACTTGACCCAAATGCAGAAGACACCCCTCAAATGAATCTCCGAAGACTGAGAAATCATCCATGAAGATCTCAATTTGACGCTCGACCATATCAGAGAAGATTGCTATCATGCACCGTTGAAAGGTGGCAGGTGCATTACAGAGTCTGAATGACATTCAACAAAACACGAAGGTACCATATGGACAAGTGAAAGTAATCTTCTTTTGGTCTTCTGGTGCAATGGGGATTTGGAGATAACCAGAGTAACCATCCAGGAAACAGTAATAAGCATGACCTGCTAGTCTATCCAACATCTGATCAATAAAAGGTAATAGAAAGTGATCCTTTCGAGTGGCTTTGTTCAGCTTCCAGAAATCAATATAAACCCGATGTCCCACAACTACTCGTGTAGGTATGAGCTCGTTATTTTCATTAGGGATAATTGTAATCCCTCCCTTCTTTGGCACACATTGAGTAGGGCTGACCTACTTAGAGTCTGAAATTGGGTAAATGATACCTGCATCGAGCTATTTGATTACTTCTTTCCATACTACCTCTTTTAACTTTGGGTTAAGCCTTCACTGAGCTTCCATGGATGGTGTGTAATCCTCCTCCAGAATGATCTTATGTTGGCAGAGAGATGGACTAATACCTTTCACATCACCAAGTGTCCATCCTAGTGCTTCCTTATGCCTTCCAATCACCTTGAGGAGCTGTTGTTCCTACTCATGCATCAAAGATGTAGAGATAATTACCAAAAGTTTATTACCTTCACACAGGTAGGCGTACTTTAGATGACCAGGTAGTGGCTTGAGCTCCAACTCAGGTGGTGTAAGAATAGATGCTTGCAGCTTGACCTTTGATGTGCTGTCTAGCTCTAATGATTCTGCTGTGCGTATCCATGAGACTTGCTCTATTAATGCAAGATTAGCCTCTTCCGCTTCAGATTCTTACAGTACTTCCCAGTTGCTTTCGGTGGAAGTCTCTAAACTACTCACAATCTCATCTATCATATCAATCCTATAATAGTCATCATCGATAAAAGGATACATGCCGGCATCGAAGACATTGAACACGACTTCATCATCATAAACCTTAAACCGTAATTCTCCCTTCTCCACATCAATACTTGTCTTTCCAGTAGTGAGAAATGGCCGTCCTAGGAGCAATGGTGTGTCGCAATCCTCATCCATCTCTATAACAATGAAATACACTAGGAAGATTAGCGTGTCAACCTTCACAAGCACATTTTCTATGATTCTCTTGGGTCTAGCCACTGATCTATCTACAAGCTAGAGAACTATAGATGTAGACTTCATATCTCCTAATCCAAGCTTTCGGAATATAGAATATGGCATGAGATTTATGCTGGATCCCAAATCAATTAGTGCCTTCTTGAAAACCTGATCGCTGATAGTGCACGGTATGGTGAAACTACCAGGATCCTTCATCTTCTGAGGAAGATCCTGGCTAAAATTGCACTGCATCCCCTAGTCAAAGGTATAACCTTGAAGTCATCGATGCTCTTTTTTTTCGAGATGAACTCCTTAATCCACTTCCTATATGTAGGCATCTGCTCAAATGCATCAAGCAGTGGGATGTTACTGTGAAGATTCTTGAATAACTCTAGGAACTTCTGTGGATGAGATGCCTGCTTGTTTACTCTTTGAGGGAACGGTGGTGGAGGGTATCTTCTCTCTTGTGCTGGCTTGACAGTTTCTGTGGTAGACTTATCTTTTTCTGCTACTGTAGGAGCTACCCGAAGTTCTTCTTCACTCACTAGTTTTCCTAGTGGTTTTGATATTGAGCTGGCAGCGTTCTTTCCCAAATCCAGCTCACTTCTAGTTGTAATTGCCTACAATGTTCTTGCTGAGTAGAAGGGGTTTCTGTGTTGCTCGGAAGTGTGCCCAGTTGTCTTGCATTCAACTGAAGTGCGAGCTAGCCTATCTGAATTTCCAGATTTCTAATCATGGCTTCATGACTGAGAACTTGCTTTCTCAACTCATCCTCATTCCTCTGATCTTGTTGAGGTGGTGGTTGTTTCTGCCACTTCTGCTGGTATACCTGAGGTTGCTGTGGCGGAGGGCCTTGAGCATTGTTGGTAGCTACAGGGATGTTGGGTTGCTGAGGTACCTGCTGACCTGCATTGTTTTTCCAGAAAAAATTTGGGTGGTTTCTCCAACCTGGGTTATACGTGGTAGAATATGAATCATTATTCTTACTCGTATTACTAACATAGTTCACAGATTCAGCCAATAAAGAGCAATTATCAATAATATGAGGTCCAGTACAGATCTCGCAAACCTGAGCAGGTGTGGTAGGCGGTGCATACGAGGCTTAGAGTATCTGTGTGAGAGTTGCCACATGTGCCTTGAGCGCAGTGATCTCACTATTATCCTACATGCTAGCCACTTTTTTCTTTTCCGCCCTATCTCCCCACTCGTGATTGTTGGTGGCCATGGCTTCAATAATGCGCAGACCTTCAGTTTCTTCCTTCTCTATCAAATCACCTCCAGCTGTTGTATCCAAGCTGATTCAAATTTGTGATTCACACCCATTGTAAAATGTCTGGATGAGCATCCATTCTGGAATCTGGTGGCGTGGACAGTCACGAAGTAGCTTCTTGTAGCGATGCCATACTTTATGAAGAGACTCGCCACCCTGTTGCTTGAACTACAAAATTTTATTATATAGTTGGGTAGTTTTACCTGACGGATAGTATTTCTCCAGGAATTTATCTGCAAGCTCGTCCCATGTAGTAAAGGTGCCTGTAGGAAATGCGTCAACCCACTCTCTAGCATCATCCTTAAAACTGTGCTTAAACAATCACAACTTGAGAGCATCTGTTGAGACTCCATTGTACTTGACTGTCAAGCAATGATCTTCGAAGGTTTGGATGTGCTTTGCATTGTTTTTTGAAGGGTTGCCCTCAAATTGATCTTCACGAACCTGATTAATGAGGCCAGATTTGATCTCAAAATTATTGGCCTCCACGGTTGGATACTCGATACTGGGTCGAAGGTCAACTAGCCTAGATGCCTCTGCCTTCTCTTGTTGTTGTTCACAGGAATATTGATTGCTTGGTTCTGATTTACCATCTCTTCTTTGTGTTGATCCTTTCTTCTAGAGCAAAAAGTTCGTTCAACTTCAGGATCGTACTCAAATAGGGGTTGGTTGTCAGAACGGGTGTATGGCATACACCTCCTGCACTCTCACTAGCTGCAAAACTCAACGAAGAGGATCAAGCGTAGCGATGAATAACAAAAGTGTAAAAATCTTAGTCTCAAAATTGAGAAAACTATATCCAATATTAAAGATAGATTGATAAAATCTATCCCCGAGAACGGCACCAAAAACTTGATGCGATAAATATCGAGTCAAAAATATGTGCAAGCGAACATGATCGCGCAAGTAATATAAAGATAAGTAAGATCGTCTCCACAAGGACAGATAAACCAATTCTCTAATTACCGGATTATGAATTCTCAACTTTAATCTAAGCAGTTCAATTCGAGTGATTTGGTTGTAACTAATTACTAGGAATCGCAGAGCAAACCTAGGGTTGTCAATCCTAACTTTGCACAATGATCAATTAACTTAATGAAACAGTAAAGATGAGAACATAATCCATGTCACGAATCAAGGTTGTCAATCTCAATACGCGTACACTCAATATGAACTAACCAAGCAATCAATAGTCAAGTAGATGAATGAAAAGACAACACCTGACCACGATGTATGAAAATACCTCATTGATTGATTGATCTAGATTGTCGATTATAATTCTCTAATTCGAAAGCAAAGAAGAGAAGAAACTAGGGTTGAATCTTGCATGAAAACGTTCAAGAGTCCCCAAAAATTAGGTCTTAAAGACCTTATATAGTCCAACATAAAAGATAACCTAAAAGAGAAGTCATCATTCGACTAAACAAGTTTTTCAGAATTTTCTCAGCCAGCCCAGCGAGGCGCTGGATATACCAGCAGGGCGCTGGTCTCCGATCTACTGAAATCTAGCAAAATGCTAGATATCCTAGCGGGGCGCTAGTCTTCAGCAGTTCCTTCAAATCGCCTTCAACTCCTCATCCTTGCTATCCGCTGTCGCACCACACCTTGCCCCTTTCGCAACCCTCACCGAACGCCTACAAAATAACCAAATTTTGACAGATCTCCCGCTCCTAAACAAAACACAAAATGCATAAAACACACTACGACATATGATGAAATGAGATCAAAGCATGGACAAATTATGCACAAAACACAGGTAGATGTATGTTCGTTTATATGCACATCAAAGAGCTTCGTGAAAAAGGCCCCCGAGAACGACGGGTTGGTTGTTCTCTGATGATGCCTTCGCTATTGCCTCCATGGCAGCTTCCCGGGTTACGGTGGAAAAGTTCTATTTGATCCTTGTAGTTTGTTTGATATCAAAGAGTTATATCCTGAGTGTTCGCTATTACTTTTTACAAAATTCCATTTCTGGTGTCCAGCGTGGATCGACAGGGTAAAATCCCATTTAATTGACCAGAAAACGGGATTATATACCATTTTAACAAAAAAACGGGATTCTGTACCATTTTTAACAAATGGTTTGAAATACATTTAACGATCAAACAGAGTGAATTTCTGTTTAATTGACCAAGAAACGGGATTTGAGCCCATTTTTTGATCCACCTGATTTAAAATGGGATTTTGCCCTGACAGAACTCCATTTTCCTCCCCAAATCCGACCCCAACCCCGACCCATTTTTTTCAAGCACGACTTGACTGACGACCACCGCGTGGAGCCGTCCACCGCCCGTCCACGGAGCAGCTGTCCACCACCCGTCCACGGAGGAGGTGTGAACCAAAACCCTAATTTTTGAATTGAATTGATTGTTGGAATTGGAATTGGTTGTTGGAATTGGAATTGGTTGTTGGATGTAGAATTGTAATTTGGAATTTCTTGTTGAATGTGGAATTGATTTTTTGAATGTGATTTTGAATTATTTTTTAATGTCATTTTGAAATATTTTGTATTGTAATTTGAATTCGTGAATATGAATTTAGTATTATATTATCGAATGAATGTAATTCGGTGTTATTAGTTTAGTAATTTGGTTTTTGAATGTAATTTAGTAATTTAAATTATCGTAATTTTTGTTTAGGGTTGAAGTTATGTGATATATTTAATGTGCATTTTGGAGTTAATGAAAACTAATTTGTGTTGTTATTGGAATTTTTTGTTGAATGTGGAATTGATTTTTTGAATGTGATTTTGAATAATTTTTTAATGTGATTTGGGATTATTTTTTAATGTCATTTTGAATTATTTTTTGAAATTTGAATGTTATTATGTTATCGATTTGTTTACTAATTTGCAATTTGAATGCAATTTAGTAATTTACATTTTGAATGTAATTCGGTATTATTAGTTTAGTAATTTGCATTTTGAATGTAATTTAGTAATTTAAATTATCATAATTTTTGTTTAGAGTTGAAGTTATGTGATATATTTAATGTGCATTTTTTGAGTTAATGATAACTAATTTATGTTGTTATTTAATTTAATTTATTCAGAGATGGCATCGCTACCGCACGCAGATTTTTTAGGTGATGGAGGTCCTATTGATCCGAGTGTTTTGAAGCACCAAGAGGTGCATCGGTCGCAAGCCGTTTGGAATGCCGAGAACTGGGCGGGATGCTGCTTTTGATTTGGGGGCCTCACTGAAGATCTATCGACATACTTGGAAGCAGAAGCCAGTAGAGAATGCTGCGTTCATCAGGTACATGAAGATCACAGGATTTTGGAACGTATGGTGCATCAGTCACGTCCCGATCAAGGCAGCTGTGATTACTGCTCTGGTGGAGCGTTGGCGACCAAAGACACATACTTTCTACCTACCAGTAGGAGAGATGACGATTACGCTCCAGGATGTTGCTGTACTTTACGGACTTCCGATCGATGGCCCCCCACTGACAGGTCATTAGACACCTACCAACTGGCCAGAGATGTGTTTGACGTGCTTTGGTAGGAACTAGAAGTCTACACCGGGGAGTATGCTTAGCAATCTCATTCAGCTAAAATGGTTCGAGGAGATGTACGACCGTGCTGAGTTACCTGATGATGCTGACGATGAGACAGTTCGTCAGTATGTCCGGGCAAGCATCATGCAGATCATAGGCTACATTCTATTTCCAAAGATGACCGAGTCGAGGGTCAACTCATGCTGGTTGCCGATGCTATTGGATTTTGATCGAATAGCATTGTATAGCTGGGGGAGCGCATGTCTGGCACATCTGTATCACCAGTTGTGCAGGGCCACTAACTGGGATGCTAGTGTTATCTCTGGAGATCTTGCGCTTCTTACTATGTGTGCTGCCGAGAGGATTGTGCCACTTCGATTTGTTATCAAAAACCCAGTGGTCCAAGAATATGATCAGGCATTGGGCATAAGGTAATAATATTTTCTTCATCATATACAGATACTTGTTTTATTATTGGTTTATTATTTATATTAATATTTATAGATTTTTATAGGTAGTCCGGAGCGATAAATCGGCGAATCTCAAAGAAGTGTATTCTCGTATCGGTGTATCGGCAGAAATTGGATCAGCTCAGAGATGAAGATGTAAGTAATTAATCTTTACATATACCAGAATACATTAATTTTATAATTTAGTTTAATTGTATTTATTATCGTAGGTGGTTTGGCTTCCATATACCGATGACATTATTACAAAGTTGCCTGGTAGATGTCATCAAGATCGACGATTGTGGCTTGCTAGGGTACCGCTGATATCATTCTATGCCATAGAGTGGCATTATCCAGACCGGGTGTTAAGACAATTTGGGTACGTTCAAGGTATTCCAGCACCTACTGAACCTGACACAGGGACGCACACTACAGTAATGGGTGGTCGTGGTCAACGGGGCACGAAGTGGGATGATCTATTCCCTGCGCATGTCAGCTTATGGAAGGACCGCCAGCATACATATGTGCTACATCCAGTAGTACCCACAGAGCACTTAGCGGTCCACTACCACGACGGGTATATGGATTGGTACCGACATCATACCTGACGTTTCATCAGCCATGTTAGTGCTCAGGTCTACAGAGGTGTAAGTACTCTTCATTACTTTGTCAGTTCATATTTAGAAAAAATGACTCTATGGGTTTATCATACTTTTTTTTATTTTTCAATAAATAATATCATATTATGTATTGATTGTCAACTGTAGGCTAATACTGTTAAGCATCTGCGCCATGAGACTCAGCCTGATTCCTATATGCGGACTTTAGTAGAGGTGGCATTATGGTTTGTCGGTGAGGACCGATGCTATAGAGACATACCCTAATCAGATCCACCTCTACCACCGCCGCCAGCTATGGTATACAACGTACCAGATGCAGAGAGAGTTCCTGTTACGAGACGGCAGGTGAACTTGTTCAACCACCGGGCTAAGATGCCAATGGGTTATACGGTACCAGAAAGCAATATCGCTCCGATGCAAAGGGGGGACTATATGAGTTAGGCTGATTCACAGATGCAGCTCCCGATACAGCCACCCTACTCACCGATGCAGGAACCGCATGTTACACACCCATCACAGCCACTATACTCACCGATGCTGGAACCGGATGTTGGTACTTCTAGAAATGCGGGTCCATCATCTCCTACTTTTATGCAGTCCTTGTTTAGGTATGTCTCCCAACATCATTAATAAATGTTAATTAGTTAACAACATGAATGTAAATTATATTCTATTATTTTATCAATAGCAGGCCCACTGGATATTTTGGAGACCATTTGGCAGAGAATGCTTTTTTTGCTCCGATTTCTCCATGTTTGGTAATCATGCATTCCAGACGTCTCCAGGAATGAGACTACCAAACATAGGGACATCCTCGTTTTCACACATACCGAGATCAGCGTTTACATCATAAGTTTTGGCTGTCTGTCCTCAACAATAGGGGCAGCAATGGCCAGTGGAGACATCCGCTGCTGGCTCGCACAGGTGAGTGAAGTTCTTTTAAAATTGAACAGCTTAGCATATTTTTTTATTAATCATTTGTTATTCTTTACATTGTTTGTTATTCTTTGCACAGGCAAAATATGCTACCTCCTCAGGCAGCTACCGACCCCAGTTTGTCCTCCTTTGACGATAGTGGAACCGGGACTGAAGATGGTCCTTCGTATGGGGAACATGAAGAAGTACATGCAATTCGTGTACAGCCAGAACGTCTAGCGAAGGAGGCAGATATTATATCGCGGACTGGATCAAAAATCGTGTCTAGTGGGGAGGGTAGATGGGGAAAGATGTTCAACCGCCGATCCAAGAAGACTGAAAAGGCTGCAAAGAAAAAGTAGGGCCACCGGCATGTTTTAGTTTGTATTTTTTTTCTTGTTAATCATTTCTGCATTTTCGATGTTGTGAATCCTGCTTATTTAAACATTTTCCTACTTAGTAAAACACTTGTTCAAATCTTACATCGTTTTCCTGCTTATTCCGATAGTTTATTCTGGTAGTGAAAGATCGAGTTTAAAAATTACACATGAAAGATAAGAAAGTACAGTGGCAATACCAACTATCACATGCGCTTATTTCACTCCAAGCTTTATTCTTCTTTCATCGGAAATACCTTGAAAATATTGTCTTTTCCAACGTTAAGTTTATTGAATTCTCCGCACTTCCATTCGACCTTCACCTAAAAAATGTAGAGTTGTCAGGAAATTTTAAGTCTATTCGGACAGATATATAAACAGTGCACAATATTTTTATTTAGTGACTTACATTCAGAAGAAGGAGAACACACCCTGGATGTATGGACCCAGTTTTGTCATCTATAAAACCATGATACTCACTCGAATCGTCCTATACAATAACCACAATATTAATACAATTTTGTCTCTAACGCACAAGTCAGTTTTCTACAATGGAGATCATAGTATATACCTTAAATTCTGCCTCGTAATGACCATCAAATAAGGAATGCATACTTGGATCAACCAAACCGTCCTACACAATAAACACAATATTAGTACAATTATATAAGAAATGTTGAAGTCTAAACTTAGCAATAAAGGTTATAGTATATACCTTCAAGGGACGCATACTCAGAACTAGCACAACCATCATCTGATAAAATTGTAAAATAATTTATTAGGAAATTGTAATAACAAAATTAGCTACAATATTTATAATTGACATTACATCTTTGATGATACAATCATGTTGAGTGCGCTTGAATTTATAAAGTGAAGTCCCAAGAAATAATCCTGTCTTCTCGACCAAACCTGTATACGAAAACATGTGCATACTACTTATCGTTAATTAGCTATGAATAAATACCTTCATTACGAAGATAGATTTTGGCACGCGTCCATACATCAGGCTCGCCAAATAATTCTTTCAGCACTTTCTTCTTCGCTTCTTTCAGCACTTTCTTCTTCGCTTTTGCCTCTTTCTCAGCCTTAGCCTTCGCTTTCTCAACCTTGGCCTTTTCTACTGGGTCAACGTTACCTGGAGGTGGCCTTGTCAAACATTTAAAGATACTACCAAACTTTGAGTCATATAATTCCTGCATGTCTTTGCTTGGTAGGTGGATGACTGGCGGTGGTAAATGGTACTCGTATTCGTCCAAACCCTCATCGTCAGATCCTACGTGAGCCTTGATGTGCCTGCTCATGTCTGAATAATTAAAACAAAATACGTTAACTTAAACCTCCTATAAACATGAACTCACTGAGTTTATAACATTACAGAAACACCACCGAATTTCACATAAGCAATAATCTAAAAAAACCATTGAGTTTATAACATTACTGCAATACCACGAATTTCACAAAAGCAATAATTTAAAAAATACCATTAAGTTTATAACATTACAGCAACACCACGAATTTCACAAAAGCAATAATCTAAAAAACACCAGTGAGTTTAAAACATTATAGTAACACCACGAATTTCACAAAAGCAATAATCTAAACGGAATGACTGAGTTTATAACATATGAGTCACTACATACGAAATCTACTAGTGCTAGGTCTATCTACTACCGACCTAGCTGTCAACCTAGCTGCTGACCCAGCTACTACCCTGGATGCTGCCCTAGCAGCTGCCTTAGCCACCGCCCGTGCTACAGCTCTTGCTGCTTTTTCTACTATACATTGTGCAACGAGAGCAATATTTGTGCAGTCAATTCAAACATGACCCCTTCCATCGCATAGCTTACACGTGATGCACGAAGGTGCTTGGTCCATCTCATTCTGTATTCGCTTCTTCGGTCAACCTCTACCCTGCACAGTTCTTTCATCGGGAATAATCTTAATAACAGTGTGATCTTCTGCTGATGGCCAGTATGCAGGATTTCCCAAAGGGACAAACAAATGCTGATAACACAACTGTTTTGTCTCGAGGTGATAGTAAGGGTCAACGTATATCCTGTAGTCCAGAATGCCCATCTGAATACAACAAGCCATTGTATTCGAACACGGATAGTAAAATGCTTGAAATTTCCCATAATCACATGTTTTTAGGTCTAGACGCATCCTATGAGTATTTCTACTTTTTCCTGTGTGTATTGATTTTCCAGTCAGTACACTAAAATCACCAATGCGGGGATCAGATATAGAGATAGTATGCCGGTTTGCTTTCTTCTCCCATTTTTTCAACTTCGCACGGAGCTTCTTTGACAATATGATCTCACCAGGAACACACTCTTCAATACACTTAGTTGCTCTGTCCTGGAAATACTCAGTAAGTTTTGCATAAATCTCTGCAACCATTGCTGTCACCGAAAGTCGCCGTGCTCTTTTGAAAACTTTGTTTATGGACTTGGCAATATTTGCCGTCATATTACCATATCGACATCCACCGTCTAGAGCTAAACTCCATTTATGTACATAGTGTTCAATCATCCACTCATATACGCCGGGATTAACTTGATAGATTTGGGATAAATAACCATTTAACTTGTGGCGTTGGGCTTGTATTCCTGCAAACATTACATTTGAAATCATTTTAATCTGAATACTAAACTAAAATGGTCTAAACATATAAGTTCTTTGAACTAGGATGTTAGTACCTGCAATCTTCATCACATTTTTCATTGCCGGGTTGTTGAAATATTTGTTGAGATTGCTAGCAATGTGACTCAGACAATATCGATGTGCAACACTGATATGTCCTCCCTAGCCATGTGCATCAGTCATTGCATTTACTATACCTTGGTGTCGATCAGAGATCACACATATACCTCACCGATTGGTAACGTGCAACCTGATTTGCTCCATAAAAAATGCCCAACTCTCATTATTCTCTTTTTCAACGATAGCAAATGCTATCAGAAGTATAACTTGGTTACCATCAACAGCAGTAGCGATCAACAGGGTATGTTGATATTTTCCATATAAGAAAGTTCTATCGATTTGCAGAAAAGACATGCAATGCTTAAAAGCTTCAATGCAAGGCTTGAAAGCCCAGAAAAGTCTATGGAATATCTTTACGCCTGGTTCAAAAGCTCATGTGTAGTGATTTCCACCCGGTCTACTATGATAATATTCCCATTCAACCACAGTTCCAGGATTGCTGGCCTTACATGCTACAAACCATTTAGGTAGCCGACTGTAGAATTCTTCCTAACTTCCCCAAATTTTGGCAAACACTTTCTCTCTTGCCCACCAAGTCTTCAGATACGAAGGTATATACTCAAGGCGACCATGCAACTCATGTCGTAAAGACTTAATAGAAACATCTGGTTCATCTTCTACTCTAGCCATAATCATGTCTGCTATGTACTTCGAGGACAGCTGCCGATGATCCTGATTATCCATAAGGCGAATACATGTGTGAGAGTAGATGTATTTCACGATTTTCCAGTAAGCAAACAGTACATCTCTTCCATCTTGTGATACATGTATCTTCCATTTGCAACCATCTTTGGTCTTTTTCTTGCATTCAACACAATACGTGTACGGCCTGGACTCTTTAACTACATACTCTTTACCCTCTTGCATTGAGAACGCCTTAATATCCAGAATAGCTTCATTTTTTATTTTCCACATATTGCCTTCCTTCAAAAACCCACAACAGCTCATAGATACAATATCATAACCCTACTGATCAGTGACGTACGCAAAATTGCTAAAGAATTCTACGCACGTGCAAATAGTATAGTGGATAAGTAAGGTTTTGAACTGAGAATTAAGTACAAAATGTAAACAATTATCGATGTGTAACTGAGTAACCTGGTTTTTAAATGGGAGTTTCAATTGCTATTATAAGTAACAAAAATAAACATAAATTAGCTGGACGTGATCTAGACGAGAATGTAAAAATAGGTTGTAACGATGGGAACAAACTGAGTATGATACCTTAACGAATTTACCATGTATATTAAAGTTATGGTTTTATGAAGATCCAACTAGTACCCGGAGTTTCCTTATGCGTCTTCCTAACGCTTTCGCTCATTAGGATGACAAAACCAAGATTAACAAAGATCTAAGTTACCGACCAACGCTTTCGCTCATTAATCGGACCTAAACATCTATCACCCTTGATTATGACGATTCCTCCTACGGGTATACTTAAGATATTAAGACGCCTCTCAAATATCTAAGGATGTGTTGCCCACCAACTTAGGTGCCCGTGGGGTTATTCTTGAAATCAACGCTTTCGCTCATTAATCCCAAAGAATATGCCAACCGACTCTTCCACTAATTCGAATGCCTTTCGGTCCACTCTTATCAATTTGGATCATAGCTTAGGTGATCAGGCTAGTCTATGCTTTAAGCCTATCGATTAACAACTATTTCATAAGATGATCAAACCATAACCCAATACACACGATCAATTACGTATTTAAGGCACCATACTCAAAGGGAAATTACTCACTAAACATAATTATATAACACAAGACAACAAATGATGAAAACATATTATTAACAAGACAAAAGAGATAGAGAAGAAGGCTTAGTCTCAATGATGATGCCTTCTTCCTCCTCCAAGAGTACTCTCAAACCAAAGTATGTTACACAAATGATAAGTAGCTGAAAACATCCAAAAAAACTCTCTCCTACAAGTCCTCATGCCCCCTCATATAACCACATTATAATGCCTCTTTTTATCTTCACCAACCACTCCCACCAAGTCTTTTTAACTTCTTTAATCAAAAGTGGCAATAATGCTTCAAGAATAGCTGGAAAAGTGGTGGGAAAGTGGTGTAAAGGTGGTGGGAAAGTGGTGTAAAGGTTGCATCTTCGAGTGGAGAAGTCTGGAATTGCATCTAGATTTTCGGCCGTTGTAGCGACCGCTACACACCCTGTAGTGGCCGCTACAAACGTAGTGCCCGGGTGTGTCGAGTGTTTCCTTATTTCTGCACCAAATCTCTAGCGGCCGCTACATTTGTAGCGGTCGCTACTCTTCTGCAGGCTTCTTCGTTTGGTCGTGCTTTTGCCACCCAAACTCCTTTCTCCATGTCAACGATCGATCGCCTTCAAAAACACATAGAATCCAATAAGTCCCCTCCTCTTGACATAACATTAAAAGATATACAAAACATAACGAAACTCAACACAACTACTCTAATTAAATACGAAAGACTCATAAAATGAAGACAAAAATATGTACGTTTACACGCACATCAATCAGCATGTATGGTCATTGGTGATTTCTCACGCTGCGGGACAGGAAGCTGTGCATACCAATGTGATTCTTCTACTTCCATCTGAAAGTTTCGCTCTTCTTCTTCAATTTCCTCGTCATTTTCTTCTTCTTCCTCGTCTGCTTCTTCTTCTACCTCCTCTTCTTCTTCGTCATAATCCGACTCTAGGTTCATGGTTGCATATGGAGTATTTGTGTCTTACCCTAAATCCACTTCTTTTTCACATGTTCTCTTCTCCACAATTATGTCCATTGTTATTTCCCTCTCATCCTCCCCATACAGATTGACCATGGTCTTAACCATTTTGCCAACATCTCTGTCATGCTTAATTAGCACTGGCCTGAACTTTCCTGGAGCATAAGGACATCTAAATAGCAATTCATCTATTTTTTCATTATCATCAAAAGAAATCTTCTCAGCCACTTTTTGCCATAACCACTCGTACGTTAACTTATTTTCGTGAAACTTCAACCTGGCTTCACATCCTCCTTCATACTCAAAACTGGTAAGCCTATTTTCCTTACCTTCTCCATTGTACAACACTCTAATGCGAACAGTTCGCGTAGACATTTTAGATAGATCTACATAAAAAATTATATATATGTTCAAACAAGTCGAATTAAAAAACTACCCCTTATTAATACAACCGCATCATTTCGACTTACGAGTTATCATTATCAATATTTAACAACAAAAATCTTACCTAATTCACGAAGTTAATAACAACAGTTCGAAAAATCAAAACTAACAACCACCATTCTTAATCACTTATCAACTTTCACATTTCAACAATATCAATAATTAAAAACACAAATCTTAGCTAATTCACGAAGTTAATAACAACAGTTCGAAAAATCAAAACTAACAACAACCATTCTTAATCACTAATCAACTTTCACATTTCAACAATATCAATAATTAAAAACACAAATCTTAGCTAGTTCACGAATTTAATAACGACGAATCAATAAAATAAAACTAACAATAATTTTTCTTAATCAATTATCATTAATGATAATTAACTACATCAATATATCCTAAATTACGAATTTAATAACGTAAGTTCAACAAATTAAACTAACAACCATTCTTAATCAATTATCAAGTTTTAATAATCACCATCAACAATAACTAACTACACTAACAAAAAATAACCATCGCTCAAAAATTCATAAACAAACTATATAACAAAAACTCAATTACAATTAATTACCTCCTTGAAGCGTGAATCTGAAGCTTCAATTCGGGCACAAAATTCGCTTTTGCCGCGTCCAAACCCATTTGTTTTCCTTTTTTCCGTTTGTGAATCGTTTCTCTGAGAGTTTTTTATATAGCCAAATTTCAACCAAAAAACGGAATTTTTTCCCGTTTATTGGTAGATAGAAAATCTCGGAATTGAATTCCACCCGTGAATTGGATATTTGTGTCGGATTCCTGATAACCAAAAAACGGTCTAGAATCTCGTTTCTTGGTCAATAAAATGGAATTTCGCCCCGTTTGACCATAAAACGATTTTTTGGACCGTTTGTTACAAACGGCATGAAATCCCGTTTTATGGTTAAAGCGGTATAGAATCCCGTTTTCTGGTCAATTAAACGGGATTTTACCCCGTCGGTCCACGCTGGACACCAGAAATGGAATTTTGTAAACAGTAACACCATTTTAACAATTACGAATGAACAGTAACACTATATAAAAAAAATCCTATAATTTCACCATTTTTATTTCGAATACTTATCATTCAAGTTCTAAAGACTCAAAGGCGTTATCTTTCTTTTCTTTTGAAACACAACCAAACGCGCGCGGTGATCATTCCCTCCCCTTATAAAAGTGTGACAGCTCCCAAGAAACCCATTCCAAACCAAAAAAGAAACCGCCACCTCCAAGAAGATGAAGAAAAAATTAACCGCTACCCAGCCAACGAACTCAACCGCAAGTTTCAAGAACTCAACCGAAAGCTTCAAGAACTCAACCGCAAACTTCAAGAACTCAACCGCAAGCTTCAAGGTATAATTTCAGATGCTTTTGGATTTAGCTATAATTTGTAAAATTTCAGATGCTTTTGGATTTAGCTATAATTTTAGGTATGCTTTTAGTATGCTTTTAGTAAGATTTTAGATATTATTTCTTAGGCTTCGATTTTGCATTTAGTTTAGGATGTGCACGATTTAACGACTTCGGTTTGGATTTAGATGAAAAATTTGGAGTGCCACTGTGGCATGAAGTTTGTGGATTGCCTTCAATTTGCCGACCACAAGAAGGTTTGCAAGCTGATGGATGATGCTACTCTTGCTCCGGGTGACATTGACTTTCCAATCAATTTTGACGTAAGGCGTCTTAAGTTTCACAATTTTTTATTCGATCTTTGCCCGTTTATGATATTTTTTCTGATTTGCTCTTTCCTATAACAGAGCACCCCGATTCTGCCTGATCCGGCTGTTCGAGCTAAGGGTGTCAAATTTGACCCATCCGTTCGAGCCAAGGGTGTCAAATTCGAGCCATCAGGATTCCGCACTACGGGGATAATCAAGCTTGATCCC
>SOPF01028806.1:0-40247 GCA_012979155.1 Hypericum perforatum | reverse complement strand
TCTCTGAGGTAATGTGTGTTAGTTTCACAGTTTTGGATTTGATCTTTGCTAGAGCTATATATTTGTTTTTAATTTGCTCATTTCTATAACAGATTGATCCGTTCGTGGCTAAGCCTGTTCCAGCCAAGTCCGAGGAGCCATCTGCTACGTTTTGCAAGCTGATGGATGATGCTACTCTTGCTCCGGGTGACACTGACTTTCCAATCAATTTTGACGTAAGGCGTCTTAAGTTTCACAATTTTTTATTCGATCTTTGCCAGTTTATTATATTTTTTCTGATTTGCTCTTTCATATAACAGAGCACCCCTGTCCCTTCCAAGATAGTGAACAATTCCAGCGGATCCAAGATAGTGAAAATCGATCTTACTTCTGACTTGAACAAATGCTATGATGTAAGTTGTGAAACAACTAGTGTCTTAATTTCAAAGTTTGGCTTTGATATTTGCTAGAGCTATTATATTTGTTTTGATTTGCTCATTTCTATAACAGATCGTCCCGACTGTCCCTAAGCCTGATGTGAAGAGTCCCAAGAGATCCTAGTGTGACACGTGCGTAAGATGGCAATTATTGGATAGAACTATCTGGTAAAAGCTATAATCGCTGTTTTGTTGTATGAAAATTTTCATTGGATCTTTGGTTTAAACAGTCACGTGATAAATTCAATTGTTGGATAGAACTATAAAAAAGAACAAATAGGAATTTGGGAAGAAAAAATAAACCGAAATTGGTACTGTGCTCTTTCTGTTGCCTTTTCTTCAAGCAACGTCGTCGTGTCTTTCATGTGTTGTTTAGTAGAGCTTAAAAGGTCTTGCAGTTCTTCGGATTTGAACATTTTACCTATAAACCATATGCCAGCAGCCAGAAAAACAGATGGATTACGTGGTCCTGCAAAGTTACATCGACTTGTAGTAGGCAGCCAGTAGAAACCGAGAAGGGGACATCGACGATGCCGACAATGTGCAGCTTATAGATCAAACTAGCATGGACTTGAACTAGATCCTTCGAATCTTTGTTGAACAAGGACTTGAATTTTGGTTGGTAGGCAAGACAAAGTTCTTTTTGAGTGAGGAAGAAAACCTGGAGGACACTAACAAGGGGTGAAGACGAAATATGTGAATTGCAAAGGCAGACATGGCCATTGATAGAGAGGTCGCAGACTTGGTTTAACACAATGGAGAGAGGTAACAGGTCCCTGCGCGTCAACCAAAAGTATAGCGCAAGAGTTGGAAATAGGACGACGGCGATATTATAGAAACAAAGTTGAAGCGGGGTCAATAGAACAAATTACATGAGTGGCATAGACGAGAACTTCTCCAATTGCAAACAGAGCAAGTAACACGTACATGCTCTTCAAACAGAAGGCACTGAAGACAGAATACTGCACCAAAGAATGTGCTAGTGCTAGTGACACCATTCTCTGGCCTCTCTTTTTTTAGCATAATTTTATTTTGATATCCTATGATTTTGTCAATAAACATAAAAAAAAATATATACGTGGTTTGATTGAGTGACAATTTATCATATTTGGACGAACTCGAAACATAAAAATCATGATTCATGTTCAATTTATATGAATCGATTAGAATCAAAATAAAAGTTTTTTCAAATATAGTGTACGTATTACATAAAGATTCGAATAAAATATATTGAATTGACTAATTTCAAGTTATATATAGTTTAATACATAATTAAATAGATAATGTAGTTTTATACTTAATTAATACAAAAATAAAGGAAATGATTAATAATTTGTTTTAAAATTTATGTTTTTTCTACCTTTTCCTTCCCTACACTATAATACTTAATCAATCTCTTCTTCAAAAAAATTGGAACATCTAGGGTGTACATTTTGAAGATTTTTCTCCAACTTTTTAGCTTTTTTTCAGTTTTATTATGTGTCTACAGATTTATTTTGCGTATGGATTATTTGATTGCATTATTTCTATTTTGAGAAGATATAAGAACCATAAATCGGACTTTTCACCCATTTTTTCCTCCAATTGTTCCACACACAGTCGTTTCTCTATCTAATTTTGTTTCCTCGTTTTTCTCCATCCTGGAATATAAATAAACTATAAGCTCAATTAATTACTATAATTTCCATAAATCTTTTGAAAAAATTTACAGATTTGGTACCAAAAAAATTAAATGACAAAAATAGTGTCCAAGTAGTCACCCGGTCAGAAAGACGGATTACCTTTCTTTCACTTATCAATTATTAACGCACTACCTAAGCCAAAAGCAAATTTAATCATCAACGGCAGGTTACCTTTCTAAAGTTGGGAAGACAAGAGGCCTAAAAATGCTTTATAACTGCGGATCAGTTCCCTGGGATATCTGTGGAACTGTAAACAGGTTTGACATTCAATTACTCCCTACAAACTAAATAAAATATAATAAATCAAGCTAAAATTTGAAATTTCATTTTCCCTTCTCGGCCCTTTTAGAGGTTTTTCTCTTTCTGACCCCTTGACTGGATCGCATCAACTCCGCCGTCCTGAGAAGCGAGAGTACGAAATTTGAAATTTCATTCAATTTTTACAATTTGTAAAGCATCTCATTTATCATGTATGATAATCAAGCTAAAACTCCCTACAAACTATTACACACCTTCGGTATGTTTATATGTTACTAGTTTTTTGGATTAAAAAGTAATTTATAGAAACAACTATAATAGCTATAGTATGATTTTTATCAAGTCAAACTCAAGTAAAAATTTACCTATCCCGTTTTTCTGAAAAGGTAAAAATTAATTCTTTGGAAATTAACACCAGAATACTGTTAGTTGCTAAACTAGAACCATTTACAACAATAAGTCTTGAATATAAAGGGAATCGGAATTGTGTCAGGCTTAAGATATACGAGCGGATTTTGAAGAAAGTTTAGAGAAACGAAAAATATTCAAAATTTTTGCAACCTGAGACAGCAATGCAGCATCATACAGAAAATCCACGACAACAATGTATTCCATATAATTGACCGATGTTAAATTACACATCATACCAATTCAATTCTTGAATATGGTGTTGTTTGATGTTTGGCTTAATCCATGCACTTCTAAACTGATACTCTGGAATGTCACAGAAATCTCGAATTACATGGTGACCACCATCATATACCCCAAGTTCACCGGTCTTCAGAGAGAAGAAAATTGGTTTCTTGTTATCGATAAATTTGTTAAAGAATATCATGTCTTCAAAACCTGGCATTTCAAGACAATCTATGACTAGACTTGAATTACGACTTAAAAAAACTACTTTATTATCAAGAGTGTTGACTTTTTTCCAAGTCATAGATGTCTCATCCAATCCATAAACTGTAACCCGTTCTCCATATCTTTCGACCCACACAAACATCAATTTTTCTTCACTTTCGAACAAGTAGCTCATGTGCACATATGTGCTTGGCCTCCGTCGCTGAAAAAGAAATTTCACCTTCCTCGGATCATAAGCGCAAAGGTTGCCGCTACTCCAAATCCAATAGAATATTCCATTGTGGAAGACAGGATTGCTATACGGGATATGTTTATTGCCACCAACATAACCTTCCATCTCTAATTTTGTCCATTCCTTCTCTCCTCGGCGTATATGGTAGATTAAATAGCATGACATGCAATCATATATTCCAAGAATACTACAATTTGATGAAGTTGGCAACGATGTGAAGCACAAGCTGCGGACTTTGTGATGAGGCAAACGAGGAATCTCGATTTTTTCTGTGGTGAGAGGATTGAAGAAGAATATGTTCTTCCCACCACAACTAGTCATGAGTAACCAACCATATTTAGCATCTTGGATACTCAGAACTTCCGAATTTTCTAGAATAGGCACATTGTACCTACCGTTGGAAATGAAATGGAATACTTCATTCGACGAGGATGGCATGTGCAAGAATATTGGACAACCCAATAACTTCTTTGGAGCCCATGTGATAACTGATCTCCAACTTTTGCACACTGTAGCTGCGCAAGCACAGCTTACACTTGATAACTTTTTTGCAATTGAAATTAGCATATCGTGTGGTAGCTCAGACCAATCTCTACCAGATTTGCTAAAAAACTTCTTTGCAACTGAATTGGTAGTAGCATCAGGAAGTCGGAAACAATCTTTTCCATCCAATTTGCTAATTGAGGGTTGCTCCATCATGGACTTTTTTATCTGGACATAACATGACATTTTAATTGATCAGGAAAATTTTCATAAAAATAAAACATGCTTCTCGTTACATGTTATAAACTAGATTCCACTTGTGATATAAACAAGAATACAAGTATAATGTATCCATGAGCTACCTCGTTGGTTAATAGCAAGACAGTCTTAGGTCTACTATATAACCAGACAAATAACATATCACTGGGAGAGAGAAATTTTTAACGATAGCAGTAGAACTGGCTAATATCAATTATCAAAGACATGAAAAACGAACATAGATAGTTATTTATCTATACAGTGCCGTTAAACTAACAGATAACATATCATAACCAAACAATTAGATGAATAAAATGATGATTACCTGCAAAGGAGCAATAATGTCTACTTTGCGATCAAATTTGCACGGTCCATTCGGAGATAGAGGCAAAATCCATTCAGCCTGAACTAAGTTTTCCTTCACATTTGGACATGGGAATGAGAAAGTTATTAGTTTGTTCTGCAGGTCAAACGAAAAGATACGTGGGTCAGAGGGTTGGGTGAAATAAATAGTGTTTGCTTTGATGCCATAGTAGTTTTCAACGTAGCAAGAGATTCCCGAACTATAAGATGATAAAAAGAATGCTCGGTCTCCAAGATCATCAACAGCCACAAATCTCTTGTTGTTGCCAGTGACATCCAACTTGCTAACCACAAAATCATAGGCATCTTCACGAAGACCATATTTATAAATTACGAATAATTCACCATCGGATTCCACCAAATATTCTTCACGCTTCCCATAGTGTCCTGGATACAGACGATCAAATTTGTCGACTCCCATGTTTGTAAGGGTCAGATACGGAGGATTTGCATCTACTAAGAAAATCATCTCGAAGACAGTAAAGATACATATCTGACCCTTATAGCAACCAATTGCACATATGTACTCGGGACAACGATATTCCTCAAATTCCAGTTCATTCCAAACATTATCACCAGGCCTGCAAAAGTAGAATGTCGACCTCTGGCGAGCGTATTTAACAAGCATGACAATGCAATCTGGATTATCTGGAGCACAGGAGAGAGCACCAAGATCATAGAAACAAGTTCTTGAAAAGAGAGGTAGTTGAATTGTTGCCATGGAAACAGGATTGAGCAGCCGTAAGCTTTGACGATCATTCTGATCAGACAAGACCATCCAACCATGCATAGAGCACAATATATCAGTATGCAGCATCTCCTCTAAACATTTGTTGTGCACTTCCTTCTCCGACAAGGAGTAGAGAGTATGCGACCGGTTATGTTCTCCATGCGAATAAAAGATCCAAGGATCCGATTTGGGAGATGGGAATCGGTGGAGCTCAGTTGTGTCTCTATTTCCAAAAGTAGTCATGTAGACGAAACCTGTACGAAAATAGAAGTTAGTCGCTTGAAGAAAACGCTACACATTCTCAGTGATCTCCTAATGTCCCAATTTATAAAAAAAACAGCTTAAAAAAACGATAGACGGATTGGAAAGCAAGAGTTGAAACAACGTCAATTGCATTGAGAATTAATTTGCGCAAAATCTAGGATGGTTCGAAATCAATTCCACAACAAAGAGTAGAGAACAGGGGCTGGTGTTTCCTGATTATTCGAGAATTCCCATCCCACCAAGTTCTAATAGTGTGCAACTCAAGTGTTACAGTTTGATGTTGCAATTGAAATACAACTTAGTGGCCTGAAGAAATCTCCTTGTGTCTCAATGTAGGCAGCAAACTACAGCCTAAAAATTGGATTCGACATCAAATAGCGACAGTTAAATACCAAATTAACTCTAAAAAAATCAAGTATGATACAATTGCAAATCTATGATGGTTGAAATCAAATCAATAAGGAAAAGGAGGCTATCGAAATAGGGTTTAGATTCATCGACATGCATAAAATATTGATACAATTGCAAATCCAAAACTTAAAGATAAAAAAATACATCACCAGAAACAGAGATGGTGGGCGAAAAAGTTTTGCCTTTAGCCGTGAAAATCCAAATCCAGCAGCTATTGTGAGATAGAGGGGATTGATACGTAACAGGGTCTGTCTGTACTTATTGGGAATTACTGACATAAAACAAACACCAATTACGACAGCTTTAGGGTTTCCGACCAAATAAATAAATAAATTACCAGATCTTTCCTAACGGTAGGAGCTAATGTTTAATTGATTAATGATTATAGCTTGTCATCGGGCCCGAAAATCCCAACAATACGGCCCAATTATACTGGAAATCTCTCTCAAATAAAAAATGTGCGAGTAAAATTTCGTTTTTTTTAATCCTATTCTAATACCTATTCTATTACAATGCTAGGCATCGAACCATGGACTTCCTAAACCCCTCCCCACTCTTATGCCGCTGGACCAAAAGTAACTGTGCAATAAAATTTTTCTTCTGGGTAACAACAAATCCCCCAGTAAAACTGCCTTAAAATTTACGTTCTGGGGTAACAACATGTATTGTTTTTCCTTTTTTGAGTTGTTAAACTTAATAACTTGGTTAACAAAAAAAAAACCTTAAGAACTTAAACTTATCGCACTTTTCTTTTCCCAAACCGATACGTATTTCAAAGAAATAGATGTCTCTCCCAAACAGTAAAGATAAACTTCCTTTTTTTTAATTAAGTCTTAGTTAAGATGCAAATTAAAAACTTAAAGAAAAAATAGTTTAAAATTTTGTTAAAAAATATACAACTTAAATGTGGATTAGTGACTTAAACATTAAATGTTATTTAATGTGCTGCATAAAACCTAGGAGAAATCAACCAAAAAAGGATATCAGGTGAAACCGTCTAATGCAACCAAACAAATGACTTCCAACCAACTTTGACTTTCATGTCTGTTTGCTGAAATTGGATTCTGTAGGGAACAAAGAGGGAGTGTCTCCATCTGGATCGTTTGATTAGTATTTTTTAAAAAATATTCTAATCCAAAGGTTTAAAATAGTTAAGGGCATTTTTTACCTATTACTCAAACTTAAAAACCCAACAACTTTCTCTTTTTTAGCATAATCATCATTAAATATCCTTTTTTTAGGAAAACTTAAAATTTAAACCCTCTAATTTAAACCTACTCCATCCTTCACGATTCTTCTTACATTTACAAAATTTTTTGCATTCCTTTCTCAAAAAGCAAAATCCCTAGTTTTGGAGAGAGAAACAAAAAAGAAAGAAAACACGACCACGCCGAACGAGCTCTTCCGACCTCCACCCGCCACTAGAGGCCACCATCGCCCGAACCCGGGCTCCCTCTGGCAAACATCCCGATGGGCGGATCAGCCCTCTAGCCATAGTTGTTCACCAATTTTGCCAATCCCAGTCTGCCCAACTTCTCCCTGCCGATAAATCTTCCGCCTTTTTCTGTTGCTGACAGCCACATGGGTACGAACTGATCACACCCCAATATTGGGCTCCTCCTTACGCATCCAACGGTGTACGATGAGCCGAATTTGTATCTGATTTATTTATGCTTGTAGAATTCTAATAAATCTGGGGTTGACGTGGAATTCTAATAAATATGTTAATTAAAGTGGTTTGTTAGTTTATTGATACTGATTTATTGATATTATGTCCTTGGTTTGTGTTTTGCTTGTTGCTGGTTATGTTTTGATGGTTTGCTGGTAATGTTTTGGTGGTTGTACTTTGTTGGTTGTTGGCTGAGTTTTGTTGGTTACTGGTTAGGTTTTGCTGGTTGCACTTTACTGGTTGCTGGTTGAGTTTTGCTGGTTATTGATTGCGTTTGCCTGTTGTATTTTACTGGTTGCTGGTTGAGTTTTGTTGGTTGGTAGTTGCGTTTGCTGGTTACATTTTACTGGATACTAGTTGAGTTTTTTTGGTTGTTGGTTGCATTTTGCTGGTTTGCTGGTTGCTGGTTGAGTTTTTCTGGTTGTTGGTTGCGTTTTGCTGGTTTGCTGGTTACTAGTTGAGTTTTGCTAGTTTGCTACTATAACATGATGGTTAAGTTTTGTTGGTTGTTGGTTGTTGGTTGCATTTTGCTAGTTGTTGGGTGTATTTTGCTGGTTTGCTGCTATAACATACTAGTTTTTTTTATTTTATAATATCGATATGATGTTTTAATCACTGATTTGCTTGTATAATGACACTGATTGATGGTCTGCTAGTATAAAGGATACTGGTTTGGCTTATATGACATATTGATTTGGCAAATTCATAATATCGACTTACAAGTCAGAGCTAAATAACAAACCAGTGAGTCAGAATAACAAACAATAACATAGAACAATAAACCAACAAGTCAAAATAACAAACCAGCAAGTCAAAACATCAAACCAGCAAGTTGGAATAAAAAACTAGCAAGTCGGAATATAAAACTAGTAAATTGGAAAAAAACTAGTAACATAAAACAATAAACCAGGAAGTCCGAATAAAAAACTAGCAATTTTGAACAACAAACCAGCAAGTCGGAACAAAAACTAGTAACATAGAACAACAAACCAGCGAGTCAGAACTAAAAAACCATTAACATAGAACACCAAACCAGCAAGGCAAAACAACAAACCAGTAAGTCAGAACAATAAACCAGCAAGTCAAAACAAAAAACTAGCAAGTCGGAAAAAAAATCCAGTAATATCAAACAAAAAAACTAGCAAGTAAGAATAATAAATCAGTGAGTCAGAACAATAAACCAGTAAGTAAAAAAAACTAACAAGTTGAAAAATGATTAACGAATGAGAGAGAATTAATTAATTTAATTAGGTAGGTTATTAAAGAGATTAGAAGAGAAAGAAAATAATTAATTAATGGGAGAGAGAATTAGTTCAAATTAGGTAGATAGTTACAGAGATTGGAGAGAGAGAAAAATAATTAATTAGTGGAAGAGAGAATTAATTCAAATTAGGTGAGTGGTTTGGAGAGAAAGAAATAAGGGTGGTTATACCAAACCACACTTATTTTATGATTTTATTTCTTTAGTCCCCATATAGGGATCAAATCCTTGTCCCCACCAAATCCACTCCCCTGGTGGTTAATGTGTTTGGAGGCTAAAACCTAAGATAGACAGTTTTGTGAGAGGTATTTAGGACAAAGCTGCATGTAGTAAGGTTTTTCGTGACTGTGCAAGGAATTGGTGCTCCAGCTTCCTACAAAAATTGAGATAATGCAGTATACTTACTACGGAGCTAAGGGTAATATGGCGAGGGCTCCGAATAGCAAAGAACAAAAAGTACACCCAACTTATGATCGAGACTGATTCACAACTAGTACTAAAGTATCTAACCGAAGGCGTAGCAAGGGACAACTACTTGAGCTCCCTCATGAGTAATTGTAAAGATTTATTCATCACATAAAAATGGATACATATTGTATTTTGTGCTAGAGAGTACAATAAAGTAGTTGATAGGATAGCCTCTCTTGCCCGCGAGTTACAAAGCAGCTAGTAGTAATTTGTTGTTTTTCCGGATTGTTGTCTTACCTTCCTTAGAGAGGATGCTATCTTTGATTTCCTCGGTACCTTGAATTTGAGTGAATGAAAGGGTGCTCTCACCCACCATTATCACCACACAAAAAATCATGTTTGTCACTTCCATTTAGTTTTTTTTCAAAAAAATGTTACTATTCATAGTTAATTATGAAAATAACATCTAAAAAAATAAATTATCAAACTAATGTCCACATAAGACACTAGTACCAAATCATAAAAAAAGAAAAATTTGTGTGACCAAGTTATAGAAAAAAGTAGTGTTTAAAACAAGTCACGGATTGTTTTATATGACTTTTTTACTTTTTTAATATTTTTTAAATTAAAAAAAATCAAAATTAAAACATTAAAGAAATTTACAAAATTGAAAATATTTATTTGAGGTTTTCTGAATTATTTCAAGAATTGTTATTTTAAGAATCATGCATACAAAATTCAACTTAATTCGAGTTATATCTAATTTTATGTGCCATAATTTGATGATTAGAGTTTAACACGAGTATTTTACAAAAATAGTAAATTATTTAATCAAGAATTAATTTCATGATCCTACTATATTCGCGAATTCGGGGTGTAACAAAAAAATTACATTGAGAAATAAGTTATATCATAGTAATCGTTCTTCGCAAATGTCGTTTTATCTTAAAAACCAAATTTTCTCCAAAAATAAGGCATTTTAGAGGTCGAAATTTTGTCAAATTGCCTTTGGTAGTTCGCCACACGTAGATCTCTAAAAGCTATGCAAATTAAAAAAATTCTGATTCGTACATCCGAATATCGAGATATTGATTTTGAAAGATTTTCACATAGTCTCAATTTGAGTTTTTTCAACAACAAAAAAGTCACTTAAAAATAATCCGTAACTTGGTCACTCAAGAGTTTATTTTCCATGACTTAGTAATCATGAGAAATTTTTTCATGTCTTGATCATGAAAATTTTTTTCATGTCTTGGTTCAAGTCACGAGAAAAAATTTCGGGTCTTACGTAGACATCAATTTTGTAATAAATTTTTTGGAGTAACATTTTCATAATTAATCATGAAGCACTAATAAAAAAAATTCTCTATTTATCATAAATTCCTGACAATTTAACAAAGTACAACAGCTTCCATACGTCATCTTCTTGGGTTTTGTCCAAACCCCCATTTGACATTTTCTCAAATGTTTAATCACCGTGGTTAAACTATGATGATAAATAATAACTATATGGGCTAATATTGTCGTAAAAAGTGACTTGCTCTCGAGGAAGAACTCGAGTGTGAACAATTTGTATTCCATCCGAACGACGAATGAAGTCACGGATGAAGAAATCCGGACTAGTTTAAAATTGAATTAGTCGATATAATAATTTCTAACGTAAAATTTTAGACGCACATGGGTCATTGGAAGACTAGATTCAATTGAAGTTAAATAAAATTGGGTAAATTATCCTCAGGTCTTTGGTCTTTATATTATTCTCCTATTAGGTCTCTCTTTTGTCATAAATGAGTATTAAGTCCCTATTTTATTCAAAATTGTTTGTCTCGGGTCCCCACCGACCAAATCATACTTTTTTTTATTTTTTGTCATGTGAAATGACTATTTTACCTTTCACAAAACGACAAATTTCATCATATTTTTGTCGTTTTGTGAAGGATAAAATAGTCATTTCACATGATAAAAAATTAAAAAAAATCCGATTTGGTCGGTGAGGACCCGGGACAAACATTTTTGAATAAAACAGGAACGGATTAATCATTTATGTAACAAGATGGATCCAATAGGAAATTTCGGTAAACACTAGGGACCTGAGGGTAATTTGCCCAATAAAATTTGTCATCGGATAAAGACTTCACATATAAATTAATATTCGTTCACATACAAATTAATATCATTTTATATGCAAATCAATATAATTATACATGTAAAGTAATATCACGGCAAACTTAAATCGTTATACATGTAAACTTATGTAATTACACATGCAATCTAATATTACCACAAATCAATATTATTATATATTTAAAAATATCACGAAAAATAAATATTAACACACATGCTAACGACCGCGGACCACCTAATCCAACACATTGGTTTGCTACACCTGGAGAAACCCAAGCACCTCTCTCTCTCTCTCTCTCTCTCTCTCTCTAAACACTCACCTGCCAACCCCATACCTCAATCTCTCCGAGGGTGTTCCCCAAGACAAAAGCCCCCAGAGACATGGCATTTAACGCCCATATCTTATGTCCCCCGAGAACCCTCCTTTTTCCCATAAAGATCCAACCTTTATCCAAACCAGCACCAACCCTTTTCTCCTACAAGCAGAAACCCCAGATCCAACATTGCACAAAGCGAAATTCCGCCGCCAGCGGTCGCCTGGCGGCTGAGCTGGCCTCGGAGGTTGCCAAGCTGAGCACCCAGTTGGCCCAAAAGGAAGAAGCCATGAGAAAAAGCAAGCAATTTTTGTTCTCTGAGCTGTGCAGCCACCTGGGTCAAGAGGCCGAGCAAGTGAAGGCCAATTGGTGGGTAATGGGCGAGGAGGAGAAGTGGGTTTTGGTCAGAGGGTTTGTTGCTAAATTGGGTTTCAATTTCCAGCCTTTATCTGTGAGGTCAGCCACGGAGTTGATTGAAGAATATCTGAATGATATAAAGAAGCCACCTCCTTTAGATGATGATAATGACGACGATCATAAGACTGATGTTTCTTTTGCTTCTGCTATGTTTCCTGTCTTGAAGAGACTGATTATGGGGTTCACTGATTGAAGAGAGTGAATTTTCTTGTTTTGTAGGGTTGAAATCATGGATGTTTGAATTGAAAGAAAGACCAATTCTTTGTTGTAGCTCGTGATGGATTAGAAGCTTAGTGAACCACAGAGTTGGTGCTTTGTACATTGGTTTGGAGTATTACTATTAAGTAGCTTCCATTTGATTTATGTTGGTTCTCTACTTCTCTTGGCTTTTCCTTCTTTTAAAGGGGAAAGCTAGAACTTCATTAATGGTGAATGCTACAAAAGGAGGATTATGAACAAAATTCCTCCAAAGCCTAGTGCCCTAGTCTAGCCTATTTTGATACAGTCAGAAACATAATTAACATTTTTATATATATGTACAAGTTTACTACAGATTAGCTTGCACTTGGAAAATATCAAATTTGCAGTATTTTGTCAGAACACGAATTCCCAATTTTCCTGATATTGTTCTTTGCTGTCTCCAATCTTAGTGCCGGGGCCATAATTTCACGACCTTATAATTGAACAAAGTGAATTCTCTTTTTTGAAAGGCAACTAAATGCATAATCCACTTCAAATATCAAGAAAGAAGTTTCACAAGCAAACCATTAGTCATATCTGCAGTATTTTTTGAAACCAAAATCCTTTTCAAACTATGTATGTCATAACTGGATAGAGAATGCTGGATTGGCTTCACATGTGCAACTTCTATAGTCTCCAGATCAAAAACATTAAAAAAGATCCAAAACAATGCTTATGGGTATGTACGGTGGTTGCATGAGTAAAACTCTTCAGAAATATAACTGCCTGCACTGCGGAATCGAAGCCTCAGCTGGACAGTAAGGACACTTAAACGGCCGTGAGTTGCTTCCTTTCGACAGTTTCATGATTGACTGCTTGCAGAGAACGTGCGAACACGGCAATAGCATCGGCGGGTTTTCGTTGCTGCTTTGGTCTCGGCTGACCGGACAAACAAAGATGGAATGGAACTGAAACTCATTGCCCAGTTCAACCGGCACCGGCAACTGCTTCATGGTCTGCCATTCATGCCTCTTTGCTGCCATCACATTTGCCAGCTTCAAAAGAGTTGGCAATCCTTCAATTCCTGCTGCAATGACGACCGTTAGTGGCTCCATAAAAGGCTGTCCCATGAGATTGCAGAAATCTCGAGTTAGCTCCTCTGCCAATTTGTCCCAATGGGTTGGACAGAGCAGTTCGGAGTAAGGATTTCTTTCGGGGCACTTCGTCCACAAAATGCAAACTATTATCTTTTGTAGCTCTTTCATGTGCACTGGTGCAAGAGGTGCAAGGTTGATCTTAGCATAGTTGAGGGCTTCGAGGGTATCAGATCGACTTCCCTTCTTCAAAATCTCCACAAACTGCATTCGATGAAGTTTCAGCTCAATCTTTGAACCAATTTGCTTGAGCTTTTGACGGTTGTTGCGCACCCAATTCAGAGCAGGCCCAAGATTCTTTGATGTAATTGCTTTGAGTATCTGATGTAACTCCAAAAATTGTGATCTAAGAACAGTTGCCTCTGGTTCTCCAGCCTCAGCTATGAAGCAATCCCCGAGATCAAACAAGCCTTGCCGGTAGAAATGGCTTGCTATCACTTTATTCACTACATGAACATCATAATCCACATTTCTGCATGCTTTAGATATGTCAGGGTGAAAGGATTTCTCCAGGAGCTTTGGGTACTTGACAATGTTAGTGTTTAGCTCCTTCTGGGATGCTTCCATCTGGTTGAGTGCACCAATTGCATCAAGCTTTTGTTTCAGCTCACTGAGGATGGATTTCTGATCATCCGGAGATGCAAGTGCATCAACAGATTGGATTTTTGCCAAAGCGTGCTCAATTTCATGGCTTATTTGATCAATCACTTCTTGGGACTTTGATGATGACAATTTTTGCTTCTTAGCTACACGGTCGAAAGCATCTCGAGCAATTATCAGCTCCATTCCTGCAGAAGAGACAGACCATACCTTATCAGTCCTTATTGTCGCAGACTCGCTGCTGATTGTTGCTCTAAAAATTCAGTAGTCATGGATTATTCTACCAGATGTAGAGATAGAAATCGGGTACTATTGGTGAAAGCTTCTAACATAAAGCACAAGGGTCCTTCCAGATTAGTTCTTGACATTGTATTGCAGGGAAAGATCCACTCTTGGCAAGAATTTTAGAAAACAAACCATTTTGACGGTCGACTAATCATGGAAAGAAAGTCTGAAAGGAAAAAGCAACAACTTCAAAGGATTAGATAACCACCCAATATAGATGAATTTTTTTGAAAGGAGATATTAAATGGATTTAGCAACGGCTTTGTCACAAACTATAGCAGACTCAAACAACAAGCCGTAAAGGGGGGGACCTAAAAGTCTCTTTTGGTATGTCATGAATGACTATGTTGCAGCGACCAGGAACAACAATGACAAAGATTAACATGACAAACCATAGTAGCAAGAAATCATCCTCCAAAAGCAAAAACAAACGAAGCATGGTGAACACCCTGCCCACATCGATGAACAGCAAACAAAAATGAAAAGCGAGTGTGCAAAGTAAAAGTGAGAAATACATCCCATTACAGTGATGCACCTAGAACATAATATCATCAATGCTCACAATTTTGCAGCCAATTTCGAAAATAAATGATACCCATAAAAGAAACTACACCAAAATTACGGGAATGAGAGACAATCAAATTTTGATAAGCAGGAACAAATTGGAAGAGCGATCTGGATAGCAAATTAATTCCATTGAAAGTGCTAGGACTGTAACATTTCAAATCAAAGTGTCTGCACACTGCATGAAAATGGTATTTCACACACACAATATCCAAAAGCAGCCTAAATTTTTTCCTTGTCTTTTGCTATTCTTTGAACATGCACTATGAAAACATCAATATAAACACAAAATATATATATAACATCACATCGTGCCAGAAGGTGATGAGACGTAATCCTACCATCAAATAAATATCAGGGAACAACAACAAAGAAGCAGTTCTCAATCCAGGACCATTATTCCTAACACCACCCCTATCAATGATACATATGCCTTTAAACAGAAAATTTTCGGATCAAGTAAGATACACAAACCAATCATACCAAGCCGCACAAGCCGCATATACGCGAAAATTAAACAATAACCGAAACAAGATCAGGGCTCAGGTTAATAAATTAAATTTGTATTCCAATTTATCATATGGGAAACTATCACTGGACAATTGCGAGGAGGTAGCAACAAAAACTAAGCACATATAGAAAAGCAATCAAGAAAACATGAAGGCAACGTGAATTGATCGGAGGCATGAGGAGAGGAAAATTGAAGTACCCATTTGGAAACATAAAGACGCGATCTTTGGGTTAAAAGTGGTTACTTGCGAGGGTTTAAGGGATCAACGATCAATACACCATATTGGAAAAAGAATAAAGATTAAATTAAATTAAATTACAAAAAAAAAGAGAGGGAAAGAGAAGAAGAAGAAGCGTACCTGGAGAACGAACAAGGCGCAGGAGCCAAGAAGTGGAGGAAACTGACTTTTTTGGTGGGTAAGTGGAGGAAACTGAGGAAGAAGAGATGCCCGTTTCGCGTCTTCCTGGGTGCCAATATGAGGGATTTTTTTTATATAAAAAACATGTGTTATTGTTTGTGATAAATTACAGAATGGTACTTCAAATAATTTAATTTGACGTCCACTGGTCCAATCCACAAAGGATATATAGAAAAAACAATTTGTTACTTGGACCAAATCACATGAAAATTATCCGTGACTACCAAGTCATGGAAAAAAATTTCACGGCCAAGTCATAGAAAAAAGTACAGCAATGATAAAGTCATGAATTTTTTTCAATAATTTTTTTGTTCATTTTTTGGAAAAAATACACATAAATATCTTATAATTTTACTAATTATCAGTTAGGTACTCTATGTTTATTGAACAGTAAAAATTTCCAACTTATTACACTTTTTGTCACGGGCCGGTCCCAAGCTGACGACGTTGTTTAGTTGACGACGCGAATTGCCACCTAGATTTTACACTAATCCACATCAACATCGACCACTCCTTAAATAATCGAAAGACAATTCACGTCATCAATTAAACGACGTCGTTTTGCAACAATTATTTAGACTAGAGCTCAAGATTGGCCCACGATAAAATGTGGTGATAAGTTAAATATTTTTAAAGTTAAAAAGTTATAGAGTTTCCAAATGATAATTGATAAAACCAAAGAGTGCTTATATGTACTTTTCTCATTTTCTTATTTTTGAAGTGAAGAGATTACGTGAAAATCATTGAATAACAATATATTGTTGCTAATGTGTACAAATCGAGAAATGTTTTTATTTGAATTAGCATAACTTTTTGAGATCTAAAATGCCTTATGTTTTCTCATAACTTTTCAAAAAATGTTTTCTCAACATTTCGGCCCCTAGAATACCCTATTTTAGGAGAAAATTAATTTTTAGAATCGAATTAAATTTTGCGTAAAATTTTGGGGTACCCCCCAATCCGTGAATATAATATGGTTAAATCAATTCTCGATTAAAAAATTTATTATATTTGTAAAATATTCGTGTTGAATTTAAATCATCACATATGGAGCATAGAAAATTGAATATACCTTGGATTCAACTAAAATTTTGAACGCATGATATTCAAAATATGCCTAATTTTCTAAATGTTTTTGAAAAGTAAAAAAAACAATTGACATTAAAAATTTATGTGACTTGGTAGTCATGAATATTTTTTTCATTATTTGATATTGGTGTCCTATTTGAATACCAATTTGATAATTATATTATTGCTGGCACTATTTCCTTAATTTATCATAAATGGTAGCACATGTTCGAAACGAGATTGAATTGGGTGCCAATGATTAAAACTCTCAGTATATAGGGAGGAGACTATATGTGTAAATTCCCCATTTATCTTTCTCTCTCTATTAATTATCCTTTACTAACCGCCCACTAATTTTGGAAGATGAAAAGTCACCAACTATTTTTATGCCATAATTATCTCTCTCTAATTAACCCTAAAACAAACCGTTCATCTTCCAATTCCATTATAACCCTAGTTTGGTTGATTTGCATTACTAGTTTGGTTGATTTGCATTGTTGGTTTGGTTGATTTGCATTACCGGTTTGCTTTGTTGCATGACTGGTTCAGTTAGTTGTATTAATAGTTTGTTCAGTTATATTATTGGTTTACTTTGTCGCATTGGTGATTTATTTTGTTTGCATTGCTGGTTCAGTTGGTTGCATTGCTGGTTTCTTTGGTTGCATTGCTGGTTTCTTTGGTTGTATTGTTGGTTTGTTTTGTTGCATTACTAGTTTGTTTGGTTGAATTGCTAGTTTATTTGATTGCATTACTGGTTAGTTTGGTTGTATTATTGGTTTGTTGGTTGTATTGCTGGTTCAGTTGGTTGCATTAATGGTTTGTTCAGTTGTATTACTGGTTTACTTTGTCGCATTGGTGGTTTGTTTTGTTGCATTGCTGGTTCAGTTGGTTGCATTGCTGGTTTCGTTGGTTACATTGCTCGTTAGTTTGGTTGTATTGCTGGTTTGTTTTGTTGCATTACTGGTTTGTTTGGTTGAATTGTTAATTTATTTGGTTGTATTACTGGTTTGTTCGGTTGTATTATTAGTTTGTTTGGTTGCATTGCTGGTTTTACGAGACCGACGAGGCCGGGGGAATGTGAACAGGTTTTGTTCAAATCTTCTTTTGCTAATTAATTGCTGGTTCAAAATTTAAGAATCCCTAAAAAGTAACAATCATTACCTAAAAAGTAGGAATCACTGCCTAAAAAGTAAGAAACATTAATTATTATGATTTATTAGTTTTGACCAAAAGTCTTAAATGCCCTTGGTAATTAATAGCCATTAGATCAGAATATTTAAGAATATATTCCGATCTAATAGCCTAAATCGTAGTACTTATATAGGGGAGAGTTTTAATCCTTGGCACCCAATCCAATCTCGTTTGAAACAAAATCCAATATGGGAGGGGAGTACACGTGTTGGAGTTCTGGGGATTTGGAACCGATTTTGTTGTTTTGAATTTTTTTTTACTGGATCGCATCTATAGTAAGAGCAATTGGAACTTGGAAGGCTTCTTGTACGTAAATCATCATTGACCGATATGCTAAAAATTAATAATCAAGCTCACCAAAACGAATAATAAATTCGGTAAAATATTTAAAACGTGTAAATTTTTTCAAATTCGACATTAATCTTACGACATTGATCTAAAATATATTCTTCATTAAATACTCCAGAATCCCTTATTTCCTTTGTAAAATGAGTGACACGACACATCAGACGTATAGATGATATTAATGACCCTTTTTTAGAAAATAATATTAAAGATCTTGAGATTGACACGAGATAAATCAAAATAACTAAATTAGCACGTGTCGTCTGATAATCTATCGAGTAAAATATTTGTCGCGTCACCATAAAGGGGTTCAGATTTGGTGCTGGACCCGCGTTTCCAGCACCATGCTGGACACGCGGATTTGGTGGTTGGAACACCCGGATTCGATGGTTGTTTTTTTGATTCGATGGTTTGTATGTATGTCTGATTTGATGGTATGGTGTGTTATGATTCGATAGTATGGTGTGTTGTGATTCGATGGTATAAAATGTCTCATTCGATAGTTTGACATCCGATTCAATGGTTTGTATATTGTGATTCGACAATATATAAACCATCGAATCAGACATTTTATACCATCGAATCAGACATTTTATACCATCGAATCATGCATATCATACCATCGAATCACAAATATATAAACCATTGAATCATGCATATCATTGAATCAGATATTTTATACCATCGAACCATTAAATTAGATATTTTATACCATCGAATCATGCATACCATACCATCGAATCACAATATATAAACCATCAAATCCGATATTTTATATTGTTGAATCATGCATACCATACCATTGAATCTCAATATACAAACCATTGAATCAGACATTTTATACCATTGAATTAAGCATACCATGCCATCGAATTACAATATATAAAATATCGAATCACAATATACAAACAATTGAATCGGATGTCAAACCATTGAATGAGACATTTTATACCATCGAATCATGCATACCGTACCATCGAATCACAATATATAAACCACCGAATCAGACATACATACAAACCATCGAATCAAAAAAACAACCATCAAATCTGGGTGTTCCAACTACCGAATTCGCGTGTCCAGCATGTTGCTGGAAACGCGGGTTCCAGCACCAAATCCAAATCCATATTATATTTAGAACGACTTAACAGTAAGGTCTTAAATTGCAAAATTACAAAATAGTAAAAACAATTTAACCAAAACAATTTAATAAAAAATGTATTTAAAAGTCAACAAATACTATTTTATGACAACAAAAAATTAAAGGATAAACATCAACCATAAGCATTTGGCAATGGGTCTTAACAATATCCTCACAAAGTTCTCCCCTTTCCCTTCTTCTTCCTCTACTTCCCCAAAAACAATCCTTCTCACCGCCACCGCACCCAAACCCACCTCTTCAAAGCTTCTTCCTTCGCTCCCAAACCCAATTTCCGACAAAACCCGCTTCCGATTTCCCCTCTCCGGGCCAATTTCCGCTACCGGACCGGCTTCTTCCGTTGCTTCCGCTGGTGGGTCGTTCCGGAACTTGTTGGGTAAGCGCAGCTTCCGGGGAGGCAAATTCGTGGCGATGGCGGGGCCCGGGTCGACTCAGAAGTCCGAGGAGGAGTGGCGCGCCGTACTGTCGCCGGAGCAGTTCCGGATTCTCCGGCAGAAAGGGACCGAGTGAGCAATTCTCTTTCTTATTGCGTGCAGTTTTTAGCCCCTTTCTAAATTTAACTGTTTGGTGGTTTTGTGGTTCTTAAAGTTCATTAATGGTTGTCCAAAGTGGCCACGTGGTCTAAAGACCTTAAATCATGATAGTTGAAAATTCCAGAATCGAAATGGATACGGTGTTCATTTAATTGTACACCTTATTTATGCGTGGCCAGATCAAAATTGATAAGTGTTAATCGGGCCAGGTTAGCATTGGGTCGAGGCTTAGCAGTCAATAGCGGCGCTATAGCGGAAATAGACATCCCGTTATGCTTTTTTCCCGCTATAGGGCGCTATAGCGGTACAATAGCGGAAATAGCGGCCCGCTATGCCATTTTAAGGGGGTCGCCACTACGCGGCGCTATCCGAGATTGACTACTATGGGTCGAGGCACGTTTAGTGAAAGCGATTGCGAATCTTGAAATGGGTCTATACTCTATAATGTGGATGCATGTAGGTTCCGGTACACAAGGGGGAACCTATTGAAGCCACCATCTAAAAGCAAGCTCCTTAATTACCTTTTTTGTCTGGTCACTGTTAACAAAAAGGATTCATATGGATGGTTCGGTTCAGCTGCTGCATTTAACTATGATGACATTTTCTGTGAGATTTTAATGTGATTGCTTCCTAAATTGGTTATCAGGTTGATTATTATGTCGAAGAGGTGGCTTCAGTTCATCTCGAGTAGCTTTAGCTGATGCAATTGCCTCCTAAATGTTGTTCAGCAGAAAGAATTTCCTAGTAAAATCAACAAGTGATCAATAAATAGTGAGCGGAAATAATATAGAAATGCTTAGTCGTGCTACTAGTGATGCTGGTCAACTTTGTGTTGATAAAACTAGTGAAGCTACCAGTGCTGTCACTCTCAATAATGATTCTCAGCCTTTTCCTTTTGTTCGGCTTCCAGGTATCCGGGCACAGGGGAATATGACAAGTTCTATGAAGAGGGCGTCTACAACTGTGCTGGATGTGGGACTCCTCTCTACAAGTCTACCACCAAGTTCAACTCTGGTTGTGGCTGGCCAGCTTTTTATGAAGGTCTTCCAGGGGCCATAAACCGCAATGTGGGGTTCCTTTACTCTTTCTTCCTCGGCCGTTTTTTCGTTGTGTAATATTCTAACACATGTTTGCTTGTCGCATCATCAGGCAGACCCAGATGGTAGGAGAATCGAGATCACTTGTGCAGCTTGCGGTGGACATTTGGGCCATGTGTTCAAGGGAGAAAGATTTCCAACACCAACCGATGAACGCCATTGCGTGAATAGCGTATCGCTGAAGTTCACCCCTGCTAGTTCCTAGACATGGAAACTCATCACCGTTGTCTTGTCATGTTGTTCATTGCCGCCGCTCCTGTGTAGAAAAAGGTCAAATAAGTGAGATTCACCTTGACAGATCCAACATTATCGTTCCGGGTGATGTTGTGTGAATCAAATTGACTCGACATGATTGAGATTCAATCACGATATTTTTCGAGTAATTGGCTTGTGTATTTCGAAGAGATACATATCGATGCAGTATTTCCTCTTTTGATGCAGTTCTCAGGATCTGTGAAGAAACTCTTGGAAACCCGAGTTACAAGTTTGTGTGAGTGTAGCACTTTCACTGACATAGACGTAACCACGGTTTGAATTTGAGTTGCCATATTGGCTTGTGGAAACTTTGTTTGGTCATTCAGGCTTGAGTTGCTCTATATATGAAGTTGCAATGGCAACCAAAGTGCCCAAGAAAGTATTGAAAACCCTCGATACCTGTGATTTTGAGTTCAAGATGATGTGTACCTCCTCACTGTGGCCTTCAATTGCCTTTTAAAAAAGGAAACCAGCAGATTCGAACTGGGTAGATTAGACGCGAGTGAGATGACAAATCTCTTTCGACAATATTTTCATCTGTCGAATATTTTACCATTTGTTGGTTGTTGCATATTTTGTGCCTGAAAAAAAACGTGGTGTGTATCTTGTCCGGATAGACAATTGCAAGTCAATTAACCCAATCTGCCACGTGTAAGAAACCAACAAGTCAGCAAGTCAAGAAAATCTCCAATTTCATATTCCCCGCCTCCCAATATTCTCCTCCACAAAATAGAAATATTTACCACCATTTCACTTTCTCAGATCAGTACTTAGCGACCAATCCATAAGGCTGTGTTTGGGAGTTATGCAAACCACAAATTCACGGGAACTTCAACGTGTGGCCAGCTCTGGTCCTCTATTCCCAACTGGGTCCCCTTAAAAATCACAGCAAGACTCCAAAAATCTAATCTTTTATCCATCTTAATGAACAGCATCCAGTTGTTGGGTTGCCAACTGAGTTGAAGATGCCACCTTTTTAGCCTTTTTTTCTTTCCAAAAATCATCACTAATCAGGAATTGGTTTTAGTAGGTGCTGTCACTTGAAGAAGTGGATAGGCATGTTGGAGGCAGTCTACAGCTGTGGCCACCCTCCTAAGGTGTACTATCTTCTAGCTTCTACCTTTGTTAAGTTGTTGACTTTAGTTGTTGTTGCTAACTGTTTCTTGTGAAGTTGCAGGTTTACTTTGTGTAAATGGTTGCCATGTTTTGTTATATATGGTGCCATCTTTGGTTAAATGACTTTGTTGTCTGTTGATTCGATAACGTTTGGTTTTTGAATTAGAGAGGGGCACATGTTACGTAATGCAATTAACCTTTCCGGTGTTCTCTAAATAATGCATACCTGGGTTTTTCCATTGGCCAATTGTATTTAGTCAATAATTGCAAAGTTTCTCAAGCTCCGAATATGACAAGACGAAGAAAAAACATGCAAGAGCGATACAAAACGAAGAAAATCATTAGAATTTGAGTTTTTTGTATAAAGAGATTTTGGTGTTTTGTGATCTGCAACTTAATGAGGGTAGAGCCAACAGTGATGTGATTACTGTTGAGTGGTTCAGTCTGCATTGTTTTTCTTATGCAAACAACGAACTTAATTGATATTCGTTGCTTTTTAAAGTTAATTGAATGTGTATGTGGCGTAGCTGATGCACGTTTTTACTTTGCAGGCATTTTGCACTGTCAGGCAAAGATGCCTGAGCAGGATCTACAGCCAAGATGTATCACATCCTTGTACACATTCCGTGTCTGCTTCCTGTTCGTCAAAGAAGCCGATTGGCATGTCATTGTACTCCTTTAGTTATCGGAACCAATGCTCATTTCTTCCTAAAAGCATCTTTACACAAAGACAACTACTAACTTCCTCGACATCTGGTGGAGGAGCATTCCATCATACAAGGAGTAGATCGGAAATCCATTGGAAACAATTCCAAGTACATGCAATAGCAGAAGTTTCCGCAGGTGTAGACGTAATCAATGATATTGGGTTGGATGCATTGACCTTCCTAGCTGTTACTGTTGTGGTGGTTCCCGTGTTCAAGCTTGTTAAAGCCAGCCCTGTAAGAACTTTTTTCATCTCCAGTTTCGTATTTTGTTGTTGCATTTCCTAGAACTACACTATGGTTTTATGAATCCAAGTGCTCCAAAATTGTCAATATTCTTGGACAGAGCAATGTTTTGATCTTGCTCTGATATTTGAAGGATCAAACATATGCCCAAAATTTAGTGACTAAAAATAAAATGAGGATATCATACCTATAAACAACAAAATATTTTGAGAATCTGAGATTGACTATAAAGCAAGGTACTGTGCAAGAAAGAGAGGGGTTCGGCACTTAAATGATGAAGCAAGAAAACTGCTGCAAAAGATGCAACAATTAATTCTTCTTATTCAGTTCTAGCTGCTCATATTTTGGTTGAGGCTCGTTGGTGGTCTTATTGGTGATGCTTCTGAAAGAATGTTAGCTTCAACTCGCTCTGTTCCTAACCCGGGACATGCATAGTTTATTGTGTGTCTGTCGTAATGTTATTTATCCTCTTCTCTTGATGTTCTCAGATTCTTGGTTTCTTCTTTGCTGGCATCGTACTCAACCAATTTGGTTTGATTAGAGACCTTAGAGATGTAAAAGATCTCTCTGAATGGGGAATTCTGTTTTTGGTAAGTACTGTTGTTGCGAACGCCAGAATTTTGAACTTCACTAGAGATTTAAGCCATACTAATTTACTTTTGAATTCGTTCTTCCAGCTGTTCGAGATGGGTTTGGAACTGTCATTTGCACGTCTAAAGTCCCTTGCAAAATATGCCTTTGGCTTGGGTTTGACGCAGGTAAAAGGTTGCACACTATGAATGTTTTTTGTGCGACAACTTTGTATCTATATATAGCAAGGATCTCTATTTCTTTGCCTATGATGCATAGTATGAGATTTGGATATGGTTAATGAGGAAATAGAAAAATTTGAATAGTAGATAGACGTGTGCTTGAACATCTACGACATATTCAACTTGACCCTACAACTCTCAGAGACAAAATCCAGGCTTTCACTGTCTTTTCTTTAGATGCAAAGCTTTGCCGTTGTTCATCTCTAGCACATCCTTGTATTGATTGTCTTCTTGCTTTTGCATGAATCAATGGTGCACCAAATTCGTAATGTACTAGTATCGTCTAAACAGAAAAAATAACATGTTCATCTTTCTGACTGGTTTTCTTATGTCTGCCTTCCTTTTGAAGGTCATATTGTGCACACTCGCTTTTGCCGCGTTTGAACTTCCACCCAACGCAGCTATTGGAACAAAAATATTAATGTTCCTTTTCCACTCCAGGCCTGATTTGGTGAGTATGAAACGTTTAGATTATTTATATCGCTTTTAATTGACTCTTACTGCCATAATTTTGCTATAACTATCTCCATCTAAATATAAATACTTAATTTCTGGTTAGAGGTTCTTCACGTTTTATGTATTCTTGTGCTGCTTGCGAAGATCTTTGTTATAGAACTATTACACAAGTGTTAATTTGGATGGTGATAAACAAATTTTCAGGTAAATATCAGAAGTGTAGATGAGGCTATTGTCATTGGCGCTGCCCTGTCTCTTTCTTCTTCAGCTTTTGTTCTTCAGGTACTTCAACCCATGAATCTGTCATTCATTGAATAGACATGATATGTTTATGTTAAAATGATACTTTGGTATAATCCAAAATCATAAACGAATAATTTTGAGCTTTCTTCCATTTATCAGATTGATTTGACGACTGCTATTAGAAATAAAATGAGGTTGGAGTCTCAAAACATGTAGCTAGTACTGGAGCATTAGCTCTTCACTGGATTTTTATTTGGAGAAAACAAAACAGATATGGTTTTTGCTTTATGCGTTTTGACATTTTTGAGCTGTACGGACCGTCTGAAAGTAAATATAGCTTCTTGCAGAGCGGGGCGAGCTCCCCACAAGGTTTGGCTCTGCGACTTTGGGGATTCTACTTTTACAGGTGCTTTATTGCTCGTCCTTGTCCATTTCTTCATTTAGACCACCGTGTATGCGTGTGGGTGGCTAAGAGATTTTATCCGTATTACCATCACACGAAATCTGGTGGATCCTCCATAGCAAAATGTTATTCAGCACTAACTGCTGGTACTTGCAGGACATAGCTGTCGTTCCTCTCTTGGTCGTGCTTCCTATACTAGAGAGTCAGGTGTGATTTGGATGTTGCTGCTTCAGACTTTCAGATGCATCATGACATGCTTTGACAAGCTATTTAATTATGTGTCCTAATTGTTTATAGACTCCAGTCCAAGAAAGCATATGGCCGATGCTTGTTCAAGAGAGTTTAAAGGCTTTACTCGGGCTAGGGCTGCTTTCTCTTGGGGGAAAGTTTCTTCTTAGGAGAGTCTTTGAGGTATGCCTCATTGTAACAAACGTTAGATTCTTTTTCTTCTGGAAATGTCTTGTAACTAATGCGTTTGTGAACTTGATCGATTGATTCAGGTCGTTGCGGAGTCAAGAAGTTCAGAAGCATTTGTAGCTCTCTGTCTATTGACAGTTGCTGGAACTTCTCTAATTACCCAACATTTGGGTTTTAGTGACACGGTAAAAGCGTGTTTAAAGTAAAAAAATTTGGACTAAATCTGTATGGTTGTGAAGCTTGTTGTTTATGCAGCTTGGAGCATTTCTGGCTGGGGCTATATTGGCAGAAACAAACTTTCGGACACAAATTGAAGCTGATATCAGACCATTTAGAGGCTTACTGCTCGGGTTATTTTTTGTTGCTACAGGAACTTCCATCGACATGCCGGTAAGAATGATCCTTTACCTTTCCGAACTCATCAATTGCTCAATCATTTTGAAAATATGGCAGTTCTCCTACATCTGTGGAAATTCATTTATGAACTGTTATTTAAGATGTACCTTTCATATATCAATATTCATTTACTTATGTTTCCTGCATTCCCTGTTGCAGCTCTTTCTTCGAGAGTGGCCGAATGTGCTTTCACTCCTGGCAGGCTTAATCACCATCAAGACACTGATTATTACGGCTCTTGGCCCTCGTGTGGGACTCACTCTCCGCGAGAGCGTAAGGATCGGACTGCTTCTATCACAAGGAGGTGAATTTGCATTCGTGGTCTTTTCTCTGGCAAACAGGTTAAGTATTGCAACTATCTTACGGACAATGTATTAGTATTTTCTGTATGTAATCCATTGTTCACTGCTTCAAAACAGGTTGGGTGTGCTACCGCTTGAGCTGAACAAGCTTCTGATAATTGTTGTTGTCATGTCCATGGCATTAACCCCTTTTCTTAATGAACTCGGGAGAAGGGCTGCCGACTTAATCGATGACAAGTTTGACAAAGGAGATGTAAGTTCCACTCATCTTAGAACAGAATTGTATTCCAGAATTGGTACCGGTTTTCTTTAGTTGATGGAAAGTTGTCTTGTTCAGCTATAATGGAACAGTTTAACTAATTCAAGGTATGTAGTTTAGATGTGTAATTAGCAGTTTTGTTACCTTTTTTGCTCTGAAAGTAAAAAAAGGTGATCATTGATGCATCAGATGGCCAATATCTGGAAAGTTATGAACTCCAAAAGAACTGGCTTCTTGTTATGAAGATTGATCAAGTGTTTCCTCTCGTCTTGAATCTCTTGGAGCAAAGCTGCATTTAAGAAGCAAATAGTAGTATAGGAATTTAAATACCCTACCCAAAACCTTAGGGTAATGAGTAGGTGGATCTTCTGCAGTTATAAACGAGCCTACCACATTCGCAACTAGTGATGTTGTAAAAGCCGCATTCTAACGTTATGACCAAGTGTGTCGGTTTTTGATGCAGATACTGGTCTATTTGTTTGCTTCCTCAGCTTCACTAGTTTGGGATCATTTCTTTTCATGTGTGCTGTTTCCGTCTAATCTGTTTAATGGTGAACCTTGGATCAGAAGGATACTGGGGAAGTCAACTTCGATGTCAGTGAACCTGTTGTCGTTCTTGGATTTGGGCAAATGGGTCAGGTGCGCCATTTTACATGTGCAAAGAGAAGTATTGATTGACCAAAGCCTGATGGTCTACTCTGCCCTCAATGCAGGTGTTGGCCAACTTCTTGTCCACACCATTGTCTCCTGGAGTTGAGAGTCAACTGGTGGGATGGCCTTACCTAGCTTTTGATCTGAATCCGACCGTTGTTAAGGTTAGCACGTCATGTGATTCAGCTAAAGGTCTAGCAGACCAGATTCCACCTCTCATTAGTCTTTGTTAGTGGTTGAAGATCACAAAAAGCTTTACTTTTTGGGGCATGAAGCTTTCATGAACTCAACTTCATTTAAGTCGGCAAGCCTTGATGTGCGAGCCAAACAATACTGTCTTAAAAAGATAACCAAGGTGCACTTATCACGCGCAGGAATCTAGAAAACTTGGTTTCCCAGTCATTTATGGTGACGGATCTTCCCCAGAAGTGTTGCACTCTGCTGGTATCTCCACACCAAAGGCCGTCATGGTAACATATACAGCAAAGAAGAAATCCATAGAGGCAGTTCAAAGACTCCGCCTCGCATTCCCTGGGGTAATGTAACCTTGCACCTTTCTGTGAAAATAAGTCATATAATTCATCTCATTGCGTATAGTCTGGTCGTGGAACTCATTTGAAGGAACTTCGTGAAGATTCACCATCCACTAGATCACAAGCTTAGCATTTGAACTCTAATCATTTAGTTGCAAACACATTTTATTCTTCTTCTTCTTCTTCATGATTGAAGGCTTACGATCTTGAATTTGGATTTAGATCCCAATTTATGCCAGAGCCAAGGATACTGTGCATCTTCTAGATCTGAAAAGAGCAGGTGCAACAGACGCTATCTTGGAGAACACAGAGGTAATGACAAGTTGTGGTCGGTTTTTTCGCTTTCACAATGCACACTTGGAAACTTTTCCAGTTAATCCTCTTCATTGAGTCTTGCAGACAAGTTTACAGCTTGGCTCCAAGCTTTTGAAAGGTCTCGGTGTCATGTCGGATGATGTAAACTTCCTTAGGCAGATTGTTCGTGATTCTATTGAATCACGAGCTCAAGAAGAACTCGATAGAACGGATGATGAAGAACTCAGTGCTATGAAACCAATGGAGGTAAGTGCTTTTACCAATATGATAGAATTCTCATTGGTTCGGATAGGAAGCTCAATTACCAACTTTACTTGAGTCAGGTACGGGTTGCGGATTCTATCGAGGTCAAGGTGTCGAGTTCGCAGAATGGCGCTCTGGTGAACAGCGGTGCTTTGAAGGACGTAAAGAGAGAATCGGATTCCTCCGCTTCAAACACCTCGGCATCGGAGGAGTCGTGAAGATGTTAGAACCCGACAAAGCTCGTCTCAAGGCTCGTTTAAGTTGTAAGAAGAAGCCTTCTACAGGTAGTTTCAAGGTGCTCACCATTTTTCATGTTGAGAGCTAACTCATAGATAAACAGAAAAAGTAAGATATAGAACAAGAGTGGTACAGAGACGCCCTCAATTCTTTGAAGTGTCAGTGACATGGTCATTGTTATTGCAAAGTAAGATTTTCTTGTACTGTTCTTGCAAAGTAAGATTTAAGAGTAAGATACACATATATCCATCAAACGGGATTCGAGTGATCAAAATTCACGAGATAAACTCGCTCGAATGCTACAATTTCTTTAGGTTTAAATCAAAATCATAATGAGTAAATCTAACAAGTCCACCACACATAATCTCAATGCCATGTACTTATTTTTTGTATTTGTTTTGTTTTGGGAAATGTGGGTTTGCCTTTTCTCACTTGATTGCGGGACACCAAATTCTAAATTAGTTTTGCTTATCAAATTATCGATTATATTTTCTTTTGTTGGTAAATCGGCATCTGTTAGCATTATAAATTATAAAAACATTGTGAAGATTAAAATATCTAGACTTCTTAATAATTAACTTATGTTGGATTAATGTAGCCACTTGAACTACGGACGAGTATTACTATAAAGAACTCTTGGCTCGTGACGAGAATAAAAATAACGTTGTTACAATGACACAAGAATAATTTTGATCTTTATCTCGCAAAAAAGAATAATTTTGATCAAAGTCGGAAAATATCATGAGATAGGCCACAAAACTTTAGTTGCATAGAGTAGTACTTCAAATGTCAACCATGACGTTGAACTAACACCTGAAAATAAACTTTTAAAAAATTTGAACTCACTCAATAAAATTTTGTGTAGAAATTTTATAATGCTCAACTTTAAAAATGAAGATGTCACTAAAAAATAACACAAAACTACACTAAAAAATAAGCACTTCTACGTGAGAGACGAATACACTAGAAATAAACACTTCAAAGTCTTAATCCCCTTAAAACATACAACACCTGCTCAGAGAAAACAAATTCCACCCACGAGCTTACATTGATTAATGAATACAGTACTGTTAAAAAAGCAACATATTGACTTACTAATATTTTTATTAAAAACAATCAGTCGATACATTCTTTCGACAAGGATTATGAATATGTTACTTTTTGAAAATATATTGTAAATTTCACTTAGATTTAATCATGCAAAAAATAAAGTCAAAAGTAAAACAATCTACTAACTTTGCGCATCTCATTTATTTGAAGTATAAAGTATGTGTTATTTAATGGAAAACTTTCTTTTGTTAAGACTACACGCAGCGGGAGGGGCGTGTGGTCCTGGCCCGTCATGTGGTGATTTGCCATTGGGCGATGCGTTCTCGCGTGTCAGCTAGGCATTTCTTGCCCCCGCAATAGTGGGGTGTCCTGGTCGACGTGGCCGTCTCTGATTAGACAACGTTAGTCAGGTCAGCCCAGTCAGCTATAAAAAAAATTGAAAACATCGAAAAAATCAGAAAAAATTTCTAAAAATATGTTTACAATTTCCTTCTTTCTCTTCGAACAAAATTTTTTAAATATTTTTGATAATTTTATATAAATTTTTGAATCCAAATAACTAGACATTCACGTTTAAAATAAATATGTGCGGTCCATAATCGTTCAAAAATTTGTGTAGTCCAAAATCATTTGAAAAATCTATAAATAGATACTATCCTCTTAATTATTTTTCACACCAACTCCTCTCCTCTTATCTTTCTAATTAGTTTTTAATCCTCTCTCGGTTTTCTAAATAGATATGGATCCTAATGAGTTTAATGAATATTTTGATTGGATCGATCTTAGATCATGTAGTCAAATTCATAAGTTTTAGCTTATAACCCTACTATTTACTCCCAGCTTAGCCAAAATCTAAGCCAAATTCCCGAGTTAAACCAAGACTCACCAAACACCAGCCAAATCGATCGTCAAACTCGACTAGGGAATATGTCAAACTGACCAAATAGTAGTCCAAACCTACCAAACTACCCTAAACATCCACCAAGGTATCCTCAAAATCCATCAAATTACCATCAACCTTGTCCAATTTACCTAAAATATATGGGACATTATCTCCAAAATCCACCATACCCACCATAGTACTTTTCTAATTTTTTTCCAGAACTCACCAAATTATAGTCCATACTATCTTGAAACCCGACCAAACTACCCTCCAAACCGAGCCAAAAACCCACAAGTCAATCTGTCACCACAAAAAAATCCAATAGAGCAACTGCTAAAGCGTGGAGTCTCAAAGAAGACATTATATTAATGTCTACTTACACACAGATTAGTGAAGATGTCATTATCGACGCTAACCACAAGGAGCAAGGACTTTGGGCTAGCATCAAACAATCGTTTGACCAAAGTCGTATCAAAAATCCCAAATGATCTCAGCCCAAGAAATATGGAGTAGATGAAAAACTGCTACAGAGGCCTATCTCACGCATGTGGAGGATGGATCAATTTTTTTAAAATATTTGAAAATATCAAAAAAATCAGAAAAATTTTCTAAACATTATGTTTACCGTTTCCTACTTTTCTGTTCGAACAAATTTTTTTAAAATATTTTTCATAATTCTATTCAAATTTTTGAATTCAAATAACTAGAAATTCCGAGTTAAAATAAATATGTCTGGTCTATAATCGTTTAGAAATTTGTGCAATCTAGTTGCATTTGAAAAATCTATAAAATAGATACCACCCTCTTCATTATTTTTCATACTAACTCCTCTTCTTTTTTCTTTCTAATTAGTTTCTAATCCTCTCTTAGCTTTTTAAATAGATATGGATCCCAATGAGTTTAATGAGGATTTTGATTGGATCGATCTTACATCATTTAGTCCAAATCATGAGTTTTTAGCTTCTAGCCATATTGTTGACTCCCAGCTTAGCCAAAACCTAAGTGAAATTCCCGAGTGAAACAAATACTCACCAAACACCAACAAATCGATCGTCACACTTGACCGGAGAATAGGTCAAACTGACCAAACAGTAGTCCAAACCTATCGAACCTCAACATCTATCAAGTTACCTCAAAATTTACCAAATTACCCTCAAAATCTACCAAATTATCATCAACCTCATCCAATTTACCCAAAATACTCGAGAAATTATCCCCCAAATCTACGATACCCACCTGGGTACTTTTTTAATTTTTTCTATAACACATCAAATTATTGTCCAAACTATCCTGAAACTCGACCAAACTACCCTCCAAACCTAGCCAAAAACCCACAAGTCAATCTGTCACCACCAAAAAAATCCAATAGAGCAATCGCTAAAGTGGAGTATCAAAGTAGACATTGTATTAATATCTACTTACATACAGATTAGTGAAGATGCTATTTTCGGTGCTAACCATATGAAGCAAGGACTTTGGGCTCACATAAAGTAATCGTACAACCAAAGTCGTATAAAAAATCCCAACGAGCTCAACCCAAGAAATACGGAGTAGATAAAAAGCTGCTACAAATGCCCATCTCAGGCATATGGAGGATGGATCGATACACCTTTGTATCTTACCGAAAGTACAACAGACAAGTCGAGTCTAATATAGTGGCAGAAGCGTATGTAATATATCTGAACACTCATAAGAAAAAGTTTATTGATTTGCAGGTGGTTTAGGAAGTCATGCACAACCATCCAAAATAGAAGCCTGGATTAGGATACACTTAATCCTTCACCTTCACCTCTCTAATGGCATCAAATAATGTAGAGAGTGGTGGAAGTATGAAGAGAACAAGAACCACCGAGGAGGAATATGAATCAATCTCCGACAGTCTACCTACTCCAATTAGCATAAGACCGACAATGGGCCATCCAAGTGGCTGCGATGCAGCTGTCAAGTTCTTGATCTTGACCAAGAATGGGGAAGAGAAAGAGAAAAAGAAAGAGAGAGAAGGGAGAATAGGAAATTTTATTGAGAAAATGTATAAACTGAACTAAAGAGTACAATATGACAATTACAGGTATTTATATGAAGTTTACACTCTTTTCCTGCCTCTATACAACTGCTATAACCACTCCTAATAGCTATTAAATGACTTATGATTCCTACTCAATCTGACATGGCATTCCTCTTCTTGATGACCTATCTGTGTGTGACACGTGTATTAATCATCCTCGTCATCTACTTCTGCAAATAATACCAAACGACTAGCCATCCAAACTTATGCCCAACAGGTGTTTGATCTTTTGTTCCTAACAAACCCTCTTCCTTAAGAGAATCCTTGTACTCAAGGATTAAACTACCTGATTCAACTCACGAATATTTAGGAACTGAGTAACAATGGCTATAAAGTCTTCCAATGTGGCCTCTTCTTCATTCAGATTGGCCCATTTGACAAGCACTTGAACCATTGCTTTATTATCTCGCTTGAAAATTCAATGCTAAAGAACAACTTCTAGCATCAACTTAAGCTGTCCATTAGTCGTAGTTAGAGGAGGTGTACTGACTGCTGTAATAGTAGGACCAAGCTTCTTCTTAAGAACAAATACATGAAAGATGGGATAGATGGCACAACCTTGAGATAAAGCAAGACGATATACAACTGATCTGATCTTCTCTAGAACTTTATAGGGTCAATAGTATTTAGCTGACAGCTTCAGGTTCTTGCGCATTGCCACTAATACTTGATGATATGGTTGCAGTTTAAGATAGACCATATCACCAACATTCAGCTATCTTTCTGATCTCTTCCTATTATCAAAATTCTTCATCTGATCTTGAGCCTTCTACAAGTGGTCCTTCAAATTCTGCACCAATTAAGCTTGTCTAGTTACCAATTCAGCGACAGATGCTACTGATGGTTGCTCTTCTCTCAGACCAGGAATTAATAAAGGTGAATATCCATAAAGAACTTTAAAAGGTGAACTCTGTAGGGATGTATGAAAGCATGAATTATACCAAAATTCAGCTAGAGAGAGCCATTAAGACCAAGTGGTTGGCCTTGTGAAGCACATGCTACGAAGATAGTTCTCTAGGCATTAGTTGACTCGCTCTGTTTGCCCATCTGTTTGTAGGTGATACGTTGAACTTAGATGGAGAGTAACCCCCCATTGTAGGAAAAGAGTTTGCCACACATTGCTGATGAAGATACAATCTCGATAAAAAATAATCTCCTCCAAAAATCCATGCAACTTGTAGACATGGTTAGAAAATAAATGACCCACTTGTAGTATTGTGAAAGGGTATGACAATGCAATAAAGTGTGCGGCACGATCACAAAGATAGTGTCTTTCCCTCCTAACTTTGGTAACCCCTTAATGCAATCCATGAAAATACTCTTCCACATTCTAGCTGGCACAGCTAAAGGTTGTAGCAAGTCAGGAATAGACATATTCTTTAACTTACAATATTGACAGACATCACAGCTTTGCACCCAGTTTTTATCATTAATTTTTCAATCCAGGCCAATGAAAGTAGCGCTTGATTCTCTTATATGTCACCAAGACACCCGAATGCAAACTCACAGCTGTAGAATGAAGCTGTTGAAAGATATCAGACCTGAGAGAACCAATACATATGTGATGTTTGAATCACAAGATTCCATTGGAAAACTAATAATGCGATAAGGACTGAGGTTGAAGGAGCAATGATTGAATCAATGTTTACAATCCATCATCTCCTGCATAACTTGATTCAACTTCAGTTAACCACGAAGGAATAGTAGCATAGATTGCTGAAATTTCATGATCTGAGATTCTCGATAAAGCATCAACTACTTTATTCTCAATACCCTTCTTGTACTCGATGATGAAATCTAATCCCATTAATCGTGATACTCCATTCTTCTGAATATTAGTGTGAACTTTTTGCTCTAATAAGTATTTTAAACTCTAGTGATCCATTTTAATAACAAAAGTCCTTCCCTCCAGGACACCACTTCGATATTGCTGCTAACAAAGCCAATAGCTCTTTCTCGTACACAGGTAGGCCATCATTTCTAGGACCAAGATCTTGACTAAGGAAGGCGATAAGCTTACCATTCTGAGATAGAATAGCTCCCAAACCTAAGTCAGACACGTCAGTCTCAAGTACAAAACTAGTTATGAAATTTAGATTAGCTAGGATAAATGCTGTAATCATTCTATTTTTGGGAGCTTTGAAAGCTATTGTTGCTTGATCAATCCAAGAAAAACCATCATTTCGCAGTAAATTGAACAAGGGTCTGATCACCTCTGCATAACTGCGAATAAATTTCCTATAGTAACTTGTTAAACCAAGAAATCCCCTGAGATCCCTAATATCGATAAGTATTTTCCAATCCTTGATTGCTGCGATTTTCTTTGAGTTAGTGCTGACACCAAGGTCAGAGATGATATGACCCAACTAATCAATCGATGCTATACCAAAGTCGCACTTGGATGACTTGAGGAAGAAGCTCTCCTTCCTTAAGGTTTTAAAAATCTGCTGCAAGTGCAAAAGGTAAATCTCTGCATCTTTGCTATAGACAAGAATGTCATTAAAGAACACAAGCACAAATTTACATAAATACAGAGCCAATGTCTTGTTCACTACAGCTTGGAATATAGCTAGTACATTGTTCAATCCGAATGGCGTCACTTTGAATTCAAAGTGACCATGATGTGTTCTAAACGCAGTCTTTGGTACATCTTCTTCCTTCATCTTGATCTAATGATAACCCGCACGAAGATCAAGCTTAGAAACACACAAGCTCCTAATAACTTATCCAACATATCATTAATTATGGAAATAGGATACTTATTTTTGATAGTTTTCTGATTTAACTGCTTGTAATCCACACATTCTCTAAGTTCCATCCTTCTTCTTCACCAACAAGATATGAATTTTCACTTTCTTTGATAAAACCCAACTTTAGTAGACCTTCAACTTGTTTTTCAATTTCCTCCTTCTGGAAATGAGGGTATCAATAAGGTCTAATTGAGATTGCAGATGTACCATTTTGCAGGGGAATACTGTGATCACAGCTTCGTAATGGAGGCAACAAAGTTGGTTCTTTGAATAGATCCTCATAAGAATTGAGCAACTCTCTCAACTTGGACTAAAATTCAAGTCCAAACTTGCTCCAAGTTCCTCTTTAAATTGACTTCCTTTTAACAGAACATGATCATCTTGATACATGTGAGAACATGCATCCGTTTAGCTTTAGTTTATGTCGTTTTGTCACGTTTTAGGAAGTGTTAAGTTGAGTCTTGTCTATGTTTTGTTTCATTTTGATTAATTGGTCAAGGAGAAGATTACCTATTGTTTTGGTGTGTTTTGTAGGTATTTGGAGCATCTTGGGAGCTAAAGCAAGGATCGGTGGACATAGGCGATGAGTCGAGCTAAAAATCGAAAGTTTGAAGGCAATTGTGAGTTGGGGCAGATTACTACCCCAACGTATGCTGGTCAGGCCAGCGTACGTTGGCCTTGCTCAGGAAGATTTGCTCGGGAGGCAGAGAGCAACCCCAACGTACGCTGGCTAGGCCAACGTACGCTGGGGGTGCTCGGACAAAAAGAAGACAGAGGCAGAGAGCAATCCCAACATACGCTGGCCTAGCCAACGTACGCTGGGGTTCGACAGCCAACATTAAGAATTGCTTCACCAAACTTCCCACTTACCTTTGTCTACACTTTTGAGGTGGAAAGCAACTTGGAAGAGGACAAGACCAAGGAAGAGGCTGCAGGGAAATCACTTGGGGAGGAAGAGAAAGAGAAGAGCTAGTTTTAGTTAAGAACTCTCCAAGACAAAAACATTAGTTGTTAGTCTTTACTTTGTGTTTTTGAATTGTTCTTGAGGATATTGTAACATTGGATTCGATATAATCAAGGTACTTTCATTGTCTTCTTTGATTGTAAGTTTATCTTTATATTTGAAGTTCTTATTTAAGATAGATCAATGAATGCTTATATTTTGATCAAGGATGACAACTTGGTTTAGATTGTAGCCTTCATTCGTTTATTGGAGAAAAACTTGATATTGCTAATGAATCTAGGCCTGACAAACTTGGATTTATAATCGATATTGAGATTTTAGCACAGTAGTATTAGATCATCAACCCAACGATCCATTCGCTTAGCTTAAAGTCTAGGAACGCATAATCTGGTACTTAGCGAACTTATTCACTTTTTATTCCCTGTGGAGACGAATCAACTTATCACTATATTACTTGTGCGATTGTGTATTCTTGCACATATTTAGATCCAACTTTGGACGCATCACATCTCATCAACTTGCTGTCTGTATAAATCTTAGGATAGAGCTATAGAAGTCATGCAAGTCATGCAACAGAGTTCTCATTCCACATTGTTACTCTTGTACCCATGCAACACAATAGATTTCCCTCTGTTCTGAATAGTTGCTTCAACTTTCATAAAGTCAAATAGGATAAGATTGCAACCTTAGATTCAGACCATGCCCAATACCAGATCATAAGTGCCAAATTCCAAGATTCAGAAGTCAAAGGTGAATGTGCTACCACTCATTTTCCAAGTAACCTTGTGATAGGCTCGGTTACAAGTCACTCTTGAACCATCAGCCAAAGAGATTATCATTCCTGCATTGGTAACTTCATCAAATCAAAGTTCATTAACCAACTTCGTATTGATGAAGGTTGTAGTACTTCCAGTGTCCAACAATATGAGAATTGGTCTATTTTTTTTATCCTTCCTCGCAATTTAAGTGTCCCACTTCCAATACTTCCATGAATTGCATGCATCAAAAGCTCAGCTAACTCATCCTCCTTCAGTCATAATAGGCAGTAGCCATACTATCATCTCCTTATTAGAATCATCTTCTATCACATGTAATCCTTCCTACTTGTGCTTACACACATGATCCTTCACCCAAGGAGTTTTCCTACAAGTAAAATAGAAAGGCTCCCTTTTCTTCCCAATCTGATCACCTATAAATTGAGACCCAGAAGATGAACTCCAAGTGTTTGATGAATTGCCCAATACAACCCTTGGATTAAAATTTCCATGATTCGACTGTCCTAGACTTAGAAAACTCCTCTGAGATACCTTCAAGGCTACCTCATGCAACTGAGCCTTCTCAATGGCATCATCCAACGTATAAGGTGCATGAGTCCTCACTAATAGCTTAATCTAATCTGATAATCCTCCCACAAATGAATGTGTAGAGTACAACTCTGTCAGACAAGGATTCGCTCTCTACATTAAGCCTCTTAATTCTTCAAACCTTCTCACGTAATCCGCCAAACTACCCATCTACTTAAGATGGTTAAATTCCTCCACTATTCCTCCTAAACAACAAGTTTCGAAACATTGACATAATGCCTCCACAAATTGTTTTCAGTTAACCTCCTTAACTTGTAGCAACCAACTATCAAACCACATTTCTGCGATATCATCCAAGTACAGACTTGCCATTTCCACTTTCTTACCCTCGTCTATCTTATACATAATGAAAAACTTCTCACATTTCCTTAACCATCCTCTAGGTTTCAAGGGTGTAAAAGAAGAAAAGTCTAACCTAGAATTTGGCGTGCCCTCTCTCCGATTATTCCACATCTAAATCGTAACCTCCGACGTAACTTCCATGGATTCCTCAACACCCACAAAAAGAAGAATTGGTACTACCAGACTCGGACCCAAGATTCCACATTCTCTGATCTCTTTCTTAACCCAATCAAACATTTCCTTGTGAGAACTTTCCATCGAATCAAAAAGTTCCTTGGTTTCTTGCTCATTCTTTTCAATTCTTGATTCCATCAATGTGAATCTTTCCTCGAACTTGCAAAATTGATCCTAAACTAATTTCCACCGTGTATCCATGCTCTGATACCAATTTGTCAAGATCTTGATCTTGACCAAGAATGGGGAAGATAAGAAGTAGAGAGGGAAGAGAAAAAGAAAAGGGAGAATAGGAAATTTTATTGAGAAAGTATATAAACTAGACTAAAGAGTACAATATGATGATTACATATATTTATATGAAGTTTACACCCTTTTCCCAACTCTATACAATTGCTATAACCACTCCTAATAGTTATTAACCGACTTATGATTCCTGCTCAATCTGACATGGCATTCCTCTTCTTGACAACCTATCTGTGCGTGACATGTATATTAGTCATCCTCGTCATCTGCTTCTATGAATAATACCAAATGACTGGTCGTCCAAACTTATGCCCAGTAGGTGTTTGATCTTTTATTCCTAACAACAGCCAAGAAACTGAGAAGCGCTAAAGGAAAGGAGAAAGTCACTTCGAGCACTAACATTTCCTATTCAGAGCTTGATTCACTACAAATTGAGCAGTCAAAATCTAGGAATGTGGCAAAAAATGTAATGGATGTCTTGGCAAAGAATGAGAAAAAAGGCCAAGGCAATGGACGTATTAGAATTTTATTGTCATTGATTGTTCGAGGAAGAGACCTATCCCTAGACGAGGAAGCGATTAAGCCTTTTTTAATGTTGCAACTTTATCTCAATTAAGAATTTTTTGTAATTTTCTTTCAATTTGTCATGTAATATATTAATGAATGCATGTTAGACCCTCACCAAAGTTCTTTGAAGCCAAGAACTGTACAAACTTTGGTGTATGCTCAAATTAGTTATGGGTCAACCAACACATTATTGATAACAAGGAGGAGGAATCGGATGAGAATAAAATACTTAAAAGTTTCTTATTAATTTTATAACCAATTACTTTTTGTCCTTTTATTACTATTCTATTTAAGTTCTAATATAATGACTTATGTGATATTTGAAAACTGCAACTCGAGGAAGAATTGGAACGTAAAGATGACGATTACAGACTGAAATTTGAAGACTCCAGCTTGAAATTGAACTTATTACTTTGAACTTTGAATGATGGATTGAAGCCATGTTGCCTACTTTGAAGGAACACCCTTTTATGCAATGCAATCTTCAAATTCCCTATAATTAACTATTGAGAATTTTAAAAAATATAAGTTTGTTCTAATCCAAATTTGATTAACATGCTTTAAATGTGAAAATGGAAATTTTGATTCTAAATCAAATCAGATAAAATAAAAAAATGACTAAATGTTTTTAATCCAAACAAATTGGACTACCAAGAAGTATGTGATTAGGGGTTTTCCCAGGTTTTAGATCAAAACAAAATTAGAGTTTGTTCGGAATAACAGTTCGACTTGTCAGATCGTCAGTCACACTATGATTTTTAAAACATTATTCTTATATCTCATATATTAATTGTGTTCTCATAAAAATTTAAGAATTTTTTTAACAGTTTTAAAAAAAATTGGGATTAAGAATAATTTTCTTTATGGTTACCATGAGTTTAGTTAAAATTATTGGCATATTTTTTAAACTAAAATAATAAAATTGTAATTAAATTTGAACTATATATCTTGCTACATTTAAAACCTCAAATAAGAATTAACATCAAGGAATTAAAAAAAAA
>SOPF01028805.1:27933-69216 GCA_012979155.1 Hypericum perforatum | reverse complement strand
GGAGGTTAGCAAAAAGTTTGGCGTCAGATGTTAACCTCAAAAGGAGAGCTAAAGGACTACTTCCTCGTCCAGTAAGTTGCTCAATGCCATGGGAGTATTCATCAGATCTTATATTTATATGGGTTTTTTATTCATTCAAGGGAACTCTCATGTATTATTTGGAACCCTTGTGTAGCATTTTATTTCCTTCTGATGTTGTTTTTTCTCTTTTTGTTTTATTTTTTGTCTTTCTTTTTCGGAAGAGTTGAAGAAGTTGAGTGCATAGGTGTTGGTATGCATATTCCTTGAAGATAAATTGTTGTAACTTAGAGATTATTGTCAGACACCCAAATTGCTGCCTTCTTTCTAACTTATTGGCTTCTATTATCTTGATTTGAAGTTTGAACTTTAATTGGGAGTAAGGCAATTCGGACTAAGGAACCCTGATGTTGTCCATATACTATTTTGAATTACTTGAATATTTCTGCTGGCATCAGTAATGGTTTTTTTGCCACCAGACCATTTCTAAGCAATCTTACAATCATCGGTGTCTGTGAATACTTCTATTGTTTGTCACTTAAAGATCAACTTCTTAGATTATGTAAGTATTTTTTACAGGTTCGAGCTGGGATAGTTGGGTATCCAAATGTTGGGAAGTCTTCCTTGATAAACCGTTTGCTGAAGCGTCGCATGTGTCCAGCTGCTCCACGGCCTGGAGTGACAAGAGAGTTAAAGTATGTGGTTAATTCTGGACAAGTTGAGATGATAAGGAGCCTTAATCTTAGAACACTACGGCATGGTGAATACTTGATAGAAAATTTATCATTTGCAGTATAATATTTATCGAAGAAAATCTCATTTTACCGGAACTTTTTCTTCTACAATTTGTAGTTCCAGTTGTTAGCTGTAATATGTAATTGAATACTTCTCTTTGTGTAAAGTTCCTGGTCCTAACTCTTCTTTTCTTTCCTGTTTCTTTATTTTTCTTGTAAGATGGGTTCATTTTGGAAAAGATCTCGAATTGCTAGACTCGCCTGGAATAATTCCGATGCGAATTAGTGATCAAGCATCTGCCATAAAGTTAGCTATGTGCGACGACATCGGGGAGAGGTCATATGATACTACTGATGTTGCTGCCCTTCTTGTACAGATACTGAGAAAGATTCCAGCAGTCGGTAGGACACTTTTCATTCATCAACTTGGTTCTTCCTCAATTATAAGGGAAATAAAACGTGCAAGAACTAGAATCCTGGATAGGAATGGTGTTAATCATCGGATTTCTCCTCTGGCAGGTGATAAGGCACTTCAGAACCGCTACAAGATTGATGCAGATGGCCAGTGTGGCAGAATGTAAGTTGCAGTAGACCGGTGGCTAAGAAAACTGATAAGTTTGTGACTTTGTGGCCTTTCTTTGATATGAAACATTAAAAATCTAAAGTTTGTGTTCATGAATGGGTTTGATTCAAATAATCCATCCTTTTCTCACCTAGAAACTTCTAGCATTTCTGTACTTTTCATTGGTAGATTGTAGTCGAACTTAGTTCTTTGTTAAACCTTAATTGACTTTGTTTTTTGTTCTTGCTTTTCCGTTGTTAAGTTTTGTGCAGAAGCTTGCAGGCCAATTGTTTAATGGGGACAGCCATCAGGCGGCATTCCGGATTTTGTCTGACTTTCGGAAAGGGAAATTTGGTTGGGTTGCGCTAGAAAGACCTCCCAGATGATGCGAGGGAACGTAGGACCTCCAAATCTTCAATGTACAACTTGTATCCATCCGCTGAGTCTAGGACCATCTGAAATGCTGTTTAGACTGGAATTTGATCTAGTCTCAGCTATCTTTGGATGGAGGTAAGGCAGAAGCTTGGTAAGTGTTTTCTGGAATCACAATGCTAAAGGAGTTGTGGTGGCTGAGGAAACTCTAGAAGAGGTAGCAGGGAAGTTCCGGTAACATCAGTTCTGTACACAATGATGCTAGATATAGGGATATACTATTTGCTGAACCAGACAGTCAGCTCTTATTGAATCTTCAGAAAAATGTACAACTACTACTTGTGTACTATAATGTGTAGATCCATCAATAAAGTCTTGCTTCGACTTACTTATTGGATCTTTTGCGTGATTGATGTGATGTCTGTGATATGCGGGTTCAACATTCTTGTGCTGTTACGGACAACATTCTGAAAATGCCTCGACCAATAGAGTAATTTGAAATCAGCGGTAACATCACAGTTACTTGTAGACGCCCTCATTAACAAGCCACTGCAATGCAATGGCTATAAATCTTTGAAGATCAGAGGCGATGTCAACTTTATCTGCTCCAGTTTTGTTCTGTCGTACAGTTCGAAGGGGAAGGCGTAGCAGCTAAAGAGAAAGCAGAGGAGGAACACTCCAGCCATGAAGAATGAACTAAGAATACTAAGTCCCGCGTGAGGCAACACGACATACAATCCTGTCGTGAACACCACCAATATCAACCCCATGGCCAGTCTGGTGAGAATATAGGCACAGGTAAACATTGCTAGGATCTTTCTGTTGTTTCCATGAGTTGCCAACAACAAGTTGATAAACACAGAACAAGTTGATAGCGCCAATGCTGCACTGTCGGCCATGACAAACACTCTGAAAGCTGCATTTTCAGCCAGTTGTGCGGTGCCTTGGTTGGGGCCATTGTCGCTAACATAACCACCAGGTAAGGTGAAACTAGCAGCAAAACTAACTGTTGCTATAAGCGTTGCGGCTATGAGCTGAGCGTCTTTAGCCGTCTTCATTGCTCCCACGTCCACCATTTCATTAATGAATGCCCGACCAAGACGTTTTTCCCTGCAATACAACTTACCTCGACTTTGTTAATCAAAATCAGTATCTGGTTCTCGACCAAGACGGAAACTAACTTCTGGTTAGATGGTGTTACCTTTGTGTACCAGGTAGCCTGTTCCGCTCTGATAAGTGAATCTACTGCGGTCTGGTGCCGAGCATCAACTGCCTGCTGATCAACCAGCGGATGTGTTATTAGAAGGTGGCAGTCGAAGCCAAGAGCAGCAAGCAGATGAAGGGGTGTGTTTCCTTCATTGTCCTTCTGGTTTACAAGATGGGCCAGAGACGAGTTCTTCATAATCGATCTCACCGAGTGACTGCTATAATCAGAGACCGCAAAATGCAGAATGTTCCAGCCTCTGTCGTCAACAATCTCGCTGCAATCTGGGCACCGCGATATGATCTCCTCCGTCACCTTTACATGTCGTCGGTCAACTGCAATGTGAAGAGCTGTGCGTCCACCGTCTCTGTCACAAATGTAGGCTGCAGACTTTTCATATTCCAGGAGCAGACTCACGATCGGTATGCAACCGAAATGGGAAGCGTGATGGAGTGGAGTCCATCCTTGTATCCAGTCAACTTCTTGGGTGAGCGTATGGTTGCTTTCCAGTATTTCTTTCGTCATCTCTGAAGTGATTATTAACAAAGTTAACTAGGGTCGACATCAAATTGGATAGTTTAAATGATGGTTACCTGCACATCTTCTTATTACAGCAGCATGCAAAGCTGTTCTACCATTGGGGCCATCATATGCCGGCGAAGAGCACCTCTGCAAGATACAAGACAAGATACGACGATGTCATCTGTCGGCAGCCAGGTACAGCGGAGTTTCCCCGCTTCTGTTTGGCATGGATGGAAAGTTTAGCTCAGCTGTCAACTTTTGGACCACACCGAGATGACCATACATAACTGTTTCCTTCTAGGGTAGTCATCAACAGCATCTCTGCTGCTCCATGCAAACCATTCCAACCCGTTGCGTGATCCAGTAGGAGTTCCACAATATCGGCGTGCCCGTACCTGGCTGCAAGATGAAGTGGAGTCTCGAGCCTGGAGTTGGTTTGGTCTAGCAACCCAGGAGACCATGTCAAGATGTCCTTGACAAAATCGGTCGACGTCGTCACAGCTGCAACCCTCCACCTCTGGAATCTTCCGAGGACTATTCTAGTTCGGGCGGTTATGTGAACGTGGAGGATCGTGTTCTCGCTTGCTGTCAGCATAGCGCGATCGCCTAGTTCCCGGCAGCCAACAAAGGGCTCGGAGCTTCCTTGTTCTGCGGCATTGTACAGTTCCACATCCAGGTTGGACCGAACTTGTGCTCGACCTGAAGGTCCACTCGGCGCTCGGCCGATCACGGTTGGGGACACCATGTTGGGAAAGGTGTCAAGGCCAAAATGGATCGGACTCGGACTCGGCTTGGCATCAACTGCTTCTGGCCAAGCTTATAGGGTGCTGATGGTCCAAGTCTTTTTCAGGTTGACTCGTGCTTGACTTGGCTGGCCGTACAAGGCCAAAAATGGATCGGACTCGGTCCATATTTTCTTTTAGACAATTTGTCTACATTGAACAACTACAAACCTTAAATCCCAGGGCTTTCACATTGATAATTTTTTGTTATAGAACATGTTAATTTTTCTATTTGACTTTGATTGTAAACAAATCAGCCAATACATAAATGTTAGAAACTGATGATTATTTTATCGAATTTTCTGAACTTTATTTGTAATGTTAGATAATTATTATTTAAAATATTAATGTGTCTATTAATTTATATAAAGATGTTTATACAAATTATGATCTTATTAACTTTAAGAATTGGACATAAGTTAGAACTGAAAAAATATATTTTTTTAGAAAAATCAATAAGTTATATGACATTTAATTAATAGAATTGAACATAATATTTTTTTACAATTATATATTACACTTTCAAGAATTGGACATGTTTCGTCAAATTATACTCATCCTATAATAGTCTATTCGCCACCCACATCACTCAACCATATTTGAATAAAATTTGGACGAGAACATATTATAATATAATGCCAAAAGCGGGAAAGTAAGATTCAATTGCACTTTAAGATTCAGAAAGTTTCAAATCTTATCGAAACCACGAAAAAATAATCATGAGTTCTGAAAATCCTCGAAAAAATGAAATTAAACCAAACAAAAAGCCAATAATTGTTTCAAAATAATTTTTTGAAACACGTCAAGAACTTTATGAAAATTTCGTATAAAATGGGAAAATAAACTTTTTTAAATAATGCGAAGAAATGGTTAACTTATACTTCATCGAAGAAGACTCTGTCCATGTTATTTTTGTTACATTATCCACATTATAGAAACGTTATAGTTACGTTATGCCAGCACAACAAACCACATCTTCCTACTTCAATACAAAATAATTACGTGGATTTGATCAACTTTAACCAAAAGCACGTCCAACAACATATACTCTGCCACTTATAATTATGCGTGTTCGTTGACCATCATCGGTTGACTCAGAATTCACCTTCTTGAGATTATGCACGCTCGGAAGCTCATCAAGATAAACTAAAAAAAAAATAAACTAACAAATTAAATAAATCAATAAATTAGAATTGAGTTTATTAAATGGAAATCTTGTCATTTATTTGTAGAACTTCTTTTATATGAACTGAAAAAAAAACTTTGATACAGAACTAAATAAAAACGAAATTGAAGGGAAATCGTGACGAGGCTGTGACATTATCGTCAAGATTTTACCTTCTATAGGGTTGGTTACTAAGTAGATTGTAAATTACGTAAGGATATGGGTTGCTCTATTAGTTTTATGGTTATAGTTATATGGGTTGTGCTTACTGCTTAGGATTTGATAAATATTGTTTTTACTAATTAAAAAGATATTTGACTAATTTGTGCCATCGAAGACAATTTTCGCAATCTGTCATGATAAATATGCTTGGGCTTAACGCGGATCCTGAATTTAACAGAACTGATCATACAAGATAACAACAAAGATTGGTAACAAAAATCATAATATAAATTTAATACATATAGATCAATCAAGTCAATTCTACTAAATTGCTGATCGGCACTTCAGAAATCTATTTGGAGCAGAAAGAGACTACTGTTATGGAATTTCCAGAACTCATGACTCCTCTTTCACAAGATGCTCAACATCTCCAAGTTGCACTGCACTTTCTTGCAAGCCATTTCCCTTTTTAAACAGCAGCTCAATCTGCTCGAGTGACGTGCCTCTCGTCTCGGGGACAAGTGCGAAAACGAAGACAGCAGAGAGAGCCGAGATCGCCGAGAACACGAAGAACAACCCGCTGACGGATATTGCTCGTGAAACGGAGAGGAAAGTCATGGCAACCAAGCTGCTGCACACCCTATTACCAACTCCGCCGAGTGCTACCGCTTGAGCACGTAGCCTTAGAGGGAAGATTTCCGATGTCAGAATCCAGACAACCGGACCAATCCCCACGGAGAAGAAAGCCACATTGGCGCAGATAAAGAGTATTGCGAGTGCCATTTCGATTCGCATTTCCTTGAACAGTGCGAGTGTAACAGCCAAGCAGAACAGGCTAGCAGTCATCCCTATTGTGCTGATGTAGAGCAAAGGCTTCCTCCCAAGTTTGTCCACTAAAAATATGGCAACCAATACAAAAGCAGTCTTCGATACGCCCACTGCAACGGTTTCAGCAAGAAGCTTTGAGTTATCCCAAACACCTGCCGATTTGAGGATTTCGGGGCTTTAATAGACTGCAGCATCTATCCCAGTTATCTGCTGGAAGCATTGGATTCCCACACCAGCAACCAACATCCGGCGAAGAAAGGGAGAAGGAGTCAAGAACTCTTTCCATACTGGTTTCTCTTTATGATTTCCGTCACCTGTAATCCCAGCAGCCATTTGTATTTCGGCAAGTCTTTCCTCTACCTCGTTCTCATTCTCTATCATCTTCGACAGCACGTGTCTCGCCGCATCAATATGGTTTCTCATGATAATGAGTGCAAATATAATGAGCACCGAAGGCGAAATTCCTATGGCAAGCATAACTCTCCACCCAATGTGTACCGGAAGATCTTAAAATACATAATTCGAGACATAGCCCAGCAAAATCCCAAGATTGATGAAGATCTCTGGGAATGATGTCAAAGACCCTCGAACAACGGTTGGCGAAATCTCGGTGATGTAGACTGGAGCGATCATCATACCAAACCCAATCCCTATACCAGCAAGGAATCTACCGGTCATTAGCACGGCGAATGAGGGAGCAAATGTCATAACCACTGATCCAGCTTGAAAGAAGACAGAACCTAATGCTATGGTTCATTTCCTACCAATAATATCTGATGTTCTTCCACCTACTAAGCTACCAACAGGGGAGAGGATGCTCAAGCATCCAATAAGAAGTTCTTGCTGTACCTCGGTTAATCTTATATCTTCTTTCATGAATATGATTGCTCCACTCATGACCCCAAAATCTGCACATCATCAAGTGATCTAAGCAAAATGCCGATATGAACTAAACAAATATCAGATTTAGGCTATATGTTCCTACAAGGAGAATGAAGTGCAAATTTTTCATAAGCTCTAGTCAGAATCCACTTGAAACTGGTCAAATAAGTACGTAAAAACTCGAGAGCTTACCGTATCCAAGAAGAACGGAGTTAAGAGAAGCGAAAACGGTGCATGCAAGAACGTACTTCTTGGTATTGTTATGATGATGGCCAATGGCATCATCCAAGTGAAGGTTAGCTGCATTGTCATGAAAGTCCATTCTTGTATACTTGTTCTTGCCAACTCCTCTTCCTCGTTCCGGAACCACCTCCAGCCTCATGTTATAACCCCCCCCCAGAGAGAGAGAGAGAGAGAGAGATGCCTCTTTGAGACCAATGCAAGCAGAGTCGGAAAAGGTGCAAAGAGCAAGAGAATCCGTGCTCTGCGCATCCAAAAGCTTGAGTCTTTACTGCTTCCTGTGAGGTGGAATGTCGCTACTGGTTCGGTCTACGGTTCTGACAAAGAAGGGATGGGCTCTTTCTCGTCTTATGCCAAGCAAACAGGACACTACATACAGAACATGTCCGCTTTGCTTCCCAAGAGCAGTAAAATTGAACTTTTAAGCAAGATCCTCAAATTTTTGCTCGGTAAAATCTTAAGATTGAGCACATTGTATCATAACAATAAACAAAAAGTGGAAAGTTGACATTGTGTCGATCTGTGGCTTTCAAGGTACAACATGTTTCCCACACCTACTCAGCTAAAAAGTTCTTCAACAAAAAAATGGCCAAATTTAAAATATATTCTAATTAAATATGGTGTACAGGTATCCATTAGAGTGCCAGGTCCTCTGTTGAACTTGGTTTGTGGTTCTCCCTGCATTTGCCAAATTGTAGAGCTCGTCTCATGTAATAGAAAATACACGAGAGCCATCTAAAATATGACCCGACAGTCATCGTCTGAATTAGAGATTACTGGTGTAGAAAGAGACTACTGGTGTTGGATTTCCAGTATTCAAATGTCCTCCTTTACAAGATGCTCAACATCTCCAAGTTGCACTGCACTTCCATGCCAATCATTTCCATCCTTAAACAACAGCTCAATCTGCTCGAGTGACTTGCCTTTCGTCTCGGGAACATATACATAAACAAAGGCAACAGAGAGGGCAGAAATTGCTGAGAATACGAGAAAAATCCCGCCGACGGATATTGCTCGTGAAACTGAGAGGAACGACATGGCAACCAAGCCACTGCACACCCTATTACCAACCGCACCAAGCGCTGCTGCTTGAGCACGAAGCCTAAGAGGGAAGATTTCTGAGGTCAGAACCCAGCAGACCGGACCGATCCCTACAGAGAAGAAAGCCACATTGGCACAGACAAAGAATATTGCAAGTGCGATTCCGATTTGTGTTCCATTGAACAGCATGAGAGCGGCACCCAAACAGAACAAGCAAATAGTCATGCCGATTGTGCTCAAGTAGAGTAAAGGCTTCCTCCCGAGTTTGTCCACTAAAAATATAGCAACCAATATAAAAGCGGTCTTCGATACGCCCACTGCAACAGTTGCGACCAGAAGCTTCGAGTTATCTCGAATACCTGCAGATTTGAGGATTTCTGGGCTGTAATAGACTGTGGCATCTATCCCGGTTATCTGCTGGAAGCACTGGATTCCGAAACCAGTAATCAACATTCGGCGAAGAGAGGGAGAAGGTGTCAACAACTCTTTCCATACTGGTTTCTGTTCCTCCTTTCCAGCCACCGTAGTTCCAGCAGCCATTTGTATTTCTGCAAGTCTCTCCTCTACTTCCGTCTCGTTCTCTATCGTCTTTGACAACACCTGTCTCGCTTCATCAATACGGTTTCTCATGACCAACCATCTCGGTGATTCCGGGATAATAACCAGTGCAAATATAATAAACACTGAAGGCAAAATTCCTACAGCAAGCATCACTCTCCAGCCTGTGTGCACCGGGAGACCCGAAAATGCGTAATTCGAGACATAGCCGAGCAAAATCCCGAGATTGATGAATACCTCAGGAAAAGAGGTCAAAGACCCTCTGGAAATAGTTGGCGAAATCTCGGCGATGTAGACTGGAGCAATCATCACGCCGAACCCAATTCCAATACCAGCAAGGAATCTTCCGATCATTAGCACTCCGAACGAAGGAGCAAATGTCATTACCCCTGCACCGGTTTGAAAGATAATGGCAGCTAATGCCATTGTCCATTTCCTACCAATAATATCAGATGTTCTTCCACCTCCTAAGCTACCAAAAAGAGAGAGAATGCTCAAGCATCCGATAAGAAGTTCTTCCTGTACCTCGGTTAACTTTAGATCTTCTTCCATGAATATGATCGCTCCACTCATGACTCCAACGTCTGCACACACGCAAAAAGGACTAATTGAAAAACCGAATTGTCGGTATGAACTGAACAAACATTAGAATTAGGCCCCACATACGTTCCTACAAAGGAACCATATATTGTCCTAAGATCAAGTCAGAACCCACATGAAACTGACCGAATTAGATAGTGATATATGAAACCCATTTCACTACTGCAACAAGGAGATCCCCTCCAATAATCACCTAGCAAAAGCTAATTAGATAAACACTCACAATGGCAGATCTTAAAATACCAAACTTTAAATAAAAAAGTACCCACAAAATTAGTGAGTGGAGGATAATCCACACTCATTAGAGGACGAGCAAGTGACTCTGATATCATATAAAAATTTCCATATGCTACCCAAAATTGTGAGTAAGTGGACCTTCTATATTTATAAACATGCACAACACACTTGTCAATTCCTGACTTGAGATTCTCTCCAATATAAAGAACACAACTTTCCAGACAAAGACTAGAACTTGAGAGCTTACCGTATCCAAGAAGAACAGAGTTAAGAGAGGCGAAAACGGCGCAAGCAAGAACGTACTTCTTGGTATTGTTCTTCCTCCTCCCACCACTCCCAAGCTCGTTCCGATATTGTTGGACCAAGGCATCGTCCAAGTCAAGGTTGGCCACGTCATCGTCGTCTTTATCATCATAAGACTCCATCCTCTCGTACTTGTTCTTTCCCCCCATTGACAAGTCCAACTTCTTCTCCTTGCCACCATTCTCCTGAACCAGCTCCATGTTGATAGGCCACCGGAGCTGCTGCCACTTGCCCGGCAGCTGCAGGAGGATCCGGTGAGGTGGGTTGACCGGGGAATTCTTCCTATTGGTTTGAAGCTCTGGATCTGAGGAAGGGAGAAGGGTGTTTTGGCTTTAGGCAAAGTGGATGAATTCTTAAATCTCTCTCTTGTGTCACAGAATAATAATATTCTGAACAATTAAGGTGGTAAGACTTTTTAAACAAATACTTTTATCTATATTTATTACAAAACTCCGAAATTTTCAATTTTGGATTAAAGTAGTTCATCTAATGACATCAGGTAAGATAACATGTCTGCTTCCACAAGGATGGTGAACCGAGATTTTTTATAATTTTAAATTAACCAAATTAAACTTAAATATTGGAAAATTTAAATGCTTTTGAACCAACGATTTATCGAAGAGGAAGTAAAATTCGTTGGTGTCAAAGTTGGGGAAATAGTATTCCGTGTTGACTTTTCCTTTACTTAGACGACATTTCGACGAATTCATTGACTAGTCGATTCCATAGCTTGCGTTTGAAGAGATTTACAAAATATATATACATTCAAATTTAAGTTACACGTGTAGGACAAGAAAAATAAGGATTATAATTTAGAAGTGTTCATATATCTAGGAAAAACTGAATAAACTAAATTTACTTTCTAATAAATTTTATTAGTGGACCCCGCACAAAAATAGAATAGATCTTTTTTTTTAGGAAAAAATAGAATAGATCTTGGGTTGGAAATGGATTAAAAAAATTTAACGAAATGAGAATTAGATCTCGTTTTTAGCCCAAGCGTGTCGAGTAGTTCGAGGGGCTTCGATCTGGCCATTTCAATGTTTTTTTTTTTATTTGGTTTTGTGGTCCATCACATTTTTTTTTCCAATCCAATAAGATTAGATTTCTTCAATGTAACCTTCTTTTAGAATTACTCTTCGGTGTAACCGATTGTCGCTATTGGCAAAGAACCTAGCACTTTGCACGTGGAATCTTGCCGTTGCTTATGGCTTTTTGATGTTTTTGGTTCCAGTAAGTTTGAGGAGACCTATAAATTGGGAAGTGGGATACCATATAGAAAATTTAACGTTGACCCTATGAATTTTTTTTTTTAATTAAAGAGAACTTTTATAACAAAAAAAAAAGAAAATACAAGAGGTGAAGAGAATTTCAAGACCTAACCAGATACCATAAAGGATATCGTCGCCATATTACAAATCGACTCGAACGTACCCACAAGTCAGGTCGTCACGGTCGATACATAATCGACTCAAGCAAACTCACAAGTCGAGTTGTCAAGGTCGATACATTAATTGCACTGGAGAGATTAACTCCAAGTTGACCAGGTAGCCAAGTTCAGGCAACCAAAGCCCAAACCCGGCTACCAGCTGCAAAAAACCTAGGAAAAAATTTCGTGCTGCCAAAGGGGAAAACCATCCAGCCGGCCAGAAAGAACTATCTCTACGATCTACAGCCATATCGTTCATCGGCCGTGGTCCTTCAGGCCAACAGGAGGGGCACCTCGGAAGGGTGACCACAGCCCGCAGCAGAAAGAACCAAAACTAATGAACTGCCATGGAGAAGACCGGGAAAGGAAGTTCGTCTTACGACGGGAGCAAAGAGAGAGGAGAGAAGAGCTGATCGAGAGGTGAGTCGACGGCGTGAGAGGGGAGAGACACCTCCGAAGCCGTGAAAAGGAACGAAAACACCGGTCAACATCGTGCAGGGTAGTGGCCGTGGAGGTAGCCCGGCCACTTCGCGAGTCAGTGGGTACCCCGTAACCGGCGACGGAGCTTGGCCGACGGTCCTCCCTACGAACTTAAAGTTAGACCTACATTTTGTCAGAAAGTTTGCATTTCAATACATTTCATATAACTTTGTATGAATCCGTACAATATTTCTCCTCTATATTATTTTCTTAATGTTTTGGTAAAACTGTCGATTTAAACCATCGAATGATGAATTGGAAATACCTCTAACCACGACTATAATCTATCATGATTACAATCAAAATCGAAAATTAATTAGAAAGGTTAACTAACCGAAAAAAAATTCACACCTAAAATCGAATCGTGGTCGACCCTTTTCTTAGGGGGGGAAAATATTGGGCTGTTCTTAATTAGAATATTAGGCCCGGCCTTGTCCTAAACCGCCTCAACCAAATCTAACAATGGGCTATCCTTAATCCAAACCCACTAAGGCAAATGGCCCACACAAACAAATAGGCCCGGCCTTGTCCTAAACCGCCTCAAGTTCGGAGACATCTCTCTCCTTATAAATTTATAATCAGATCGCGCGCTATAGAAATAGTTACCTCCAATTGTCATTAGTTGTAGTGTAGATTCAATCGTAAGAAGAAGATGGTGTTCGTGAGATCCCCAAATCACGAGACCCTCTCCCTTAACTTAAATCCCAAAACCGCCACCCTCGCCGATCTCAAACGACTTGTCGTCCACTCCACCGCCTCCCCCGAATCCATCCTCCTTCTGCCCCTTCCCCGAAACCCTAGCCTCGATTCCCTCCCCCTCTCCTGCCTCGGCATCACCCCGTATTCCACCCTAACCCTTCACGTCCCCCTCCTCGGCGGCGTCGGCGCCCCCGCGATCCCACCTCCCCCTGGCGGCCCCCCCAAGCCCCGCCTCGAGTTCCTCAATTCTAAGCCCCCGCCTAACTATGTCGCCGGGCTCGGCCGTGGTGCGACCGGTTTCACTACCCGGTCAGATATCGGTCCTGCCCGTGCTGCACCGGACTTGCCTGACCGGTCTGCTGCAGCGGCCCCGGCTGCCCCGCCTGGGGCAGGGCGAGGCCGCGGGAAGGCTGATGAGGCGGAGGAGGAGGAGGAGGCCGAGGAGAAGGGGTACGACGAGAACCAGAAGTTTGACGAGTTTGAAGGGAACGATGTAGGGCTGTTTGCGTCGGCTGAGTATGACGAGGACGACAAGGAGGCCGACTCTGTGTGGGAGGCTATTGACAAGCGGATGGACTCACGGCGGAAGGACCGGAGGGAGGCGCGGCTAAAAGAGGAGATTGAGAAGTACAGGGCTTCCAACCCGAAGATCACGGAGCAGTTTGCCGATTTGAAGAGGAAGCTGTACACGATTTCGGCCCAGGAGTGGGATAATATCCCGGACATTGGGGATTATTCGTCTAGGAATAAGAAGAAGAAGTTCGAGAGTTTTATCCCGAAGCCGGATACTTTGTACGAGAAGGCTCGGCAGGAGCAGGAGCATGTCACCGCATTGGATCCCAGGAGTCGGGCGGCTGGCGGGATGGAGACCCCGTGGGGGCAGACCCCTGTCACGGATTTGACCGCTGTTGGTGAAGGGAGAGGTACTGTTCTGTCCTTGAAGCTAGATAGGTTGTCTGACTCTGTCTCGGGGTTGACAGTGGTTGACCCCAAGGGGTATTTGACTGATTTGAAGACAATGAAGATTACTAGTGATGCGGAGATTTCGGATATTAAGAAGGCTAGGTTGTTGTTGAAGAGTGTAATCCAGACCAACCCAAAGCATCCTCCCGGCTGGATTGCTGCAGCAAGGTTGGAGGAGGTGGCAGGCAAGATCGAGGCCGCCCGCCAATTGATACAGAGAGGCTGCGAAGAGTGCCCCAAGAATGAGGATGTTTGGTTGGAGGCATGCAGGCTGTCCAAGGTTGGTGAGCCTAAGGCGGTTATTGCCAGGGCAGTTAAGAGCATTCCCAACTCGGTGAAGTTGTGGATGCGGGCAGCAGAGCTTGAGGAAGACAAGACTAACAAGAGTAGGGTTCTCAGGAAGGGTTTGGAGCACATAAATGACTCGGTTAGGCTGTGGAGGGAGGTTGTGGCTTTGGCAAATCAGGATGAGGCTAGAGTCTTGCTTCAGAGGGCTGTGGAGTGTTGCCCGTTGCACGTGGACTTGTGGTTGGCTTTGGCAAGGTTGGAAGAATATGACAATGCTAGGAAGGTGTTAAATAAGGCCAGGGAGAAGTTGCCAAAGGAGCCGGCGATATGGATAACTGCCGCCAAGTTGGAAGAGGCAAAGGGGAATAATCCGATGGTGGGGAAGATTATTGAGAGAGGTATTAGGGCCCTACAGAGAGAAGGGGTGGTTATTGATAGGGAAATGTGGATGAAGGAAGCTGAAGTGGCAGAGAAGGCTGGTCATGTCGTGACTTGCCAAGCTATTATTAACAACACTATTGGCATTGGAGTGGAGGAAGAGGATAGAAAGAGGACTTGGGTGGCGGATGCAGAGGAATGCAAGAAAAGAGGTTCAGTTGAGACAGCTAGGGCTATTTATGCTCATGCGTTGACTGTGTTTTTGACCAAGAAGAGCGTCTGGCTTAAGGCCGCACAACTAGAGAAGAGTCATGGTACTAGGGAATCTCTTGATGCTTTACTGCGAAAGGCGGTGACCTATACACCACAGGCTGAGGTTCTCTGGCTTATGGGTGCAAAAGAGAAGTGGCTTGCTGGTGATGTCCCTGCTGCTAGGGCTATTCTCCAAGAAGCTTATGCTGCTATACCAAACTCTGAGGAGATTTGGCTTGCTGCATTCAAGCTAGAATTCGAGAACCATGAGCCTGAAAGAGCTAGGATTCTGCTCGCTAAGGCAAGAGAAAGAGGTGGCACCGAAAGAGTGTGGATGAAATCTGCTATTGTGGAGAGAGAATTAGGCAACACAGAGGAGGAAAGAAGATTGCTAACTGAAGGGTTGAAGAACTTTCCTTCATTCTTTAAGTTGTGGTTGATGCTTGGGCAACTTGAGGAACGTCTCGATCAGTTGAAAAAGGCTAAGGAGGTCTATGAGTCAGGGTTGAAGCACTGTGCAAATTGCATACCCCTTTGGGTTTCTCTTGCAAATCTTGAAGAGAGAACCAGTGGTTTGAGCAAAGCACGCGCCGTGCTGACTATGGGTAGGAAGAAGAATCCTCGAAATGCTGAACTATGGCTTGCTGCTGTACGTGCTGAACTGAGACACGGAGATAGGAGGGAGGCTGATAGTTTAATGTCCAAGGGATTGCAGGAGTGTCCTAGTAGTGGTATATTGTGGGCGGCAGCTATTGAGATGTGTCCCCGCCCACAACGGAAACATAAGAGTTTTGATGCCCTCAATAAGAGTGATAACGATCCTCACGTCATCTGTACGGTGGCCAAGTTGTTCATGCAAGAAAGGAAGATCGACAAAGCTAGAAACTGGCTTAACAAGGCAGTCACCCTTGCGCCTGATGTTGGTGATTTCTGGGCTCTGTATTACAAATTCGAACTTCAGCATGGTGAAGAGGGTCAACAGCAGGATGTGCTGAAGAGGTGCATAGCTGCTGAACCAAAGCACGGTGAGAAGTGGCAGCCGATATCCAAGTCGGTGGAAAATTCTCATCTGCCTACGGAGGCCATCTTGAAGAAAGTGGTGGTTGCTTTGGGAAAGGAAGAGAAGGTTGCCGATAACAATAAGCACTAGTCCGTAAGTTTCTTGTATATGTGGTCAAGTCTTTTCAACATTGGTAGTGAGTACTGAATCTTAAACCTTGAGAAGGATGAAGAACATCTGCAATTTTCTAATGAACTCGTTTTGTTCAACATTAATTAGTATCGTGTTGGGTCTTCATGATCTTTTCCTTTTCTGTATCGGTTCTATACTTGCATTGAAGTTATTTTGTATGTATATTTACGTGCACTGGCTTTTGGTATTTCTGAATTTTTTTTTTATATCAGTTTAACATGCCCTAAATTTTGAAGACAATTAATGGATGGTGCGAGGCTGCTTTGTCGACACTCTACATGGCTGCTTTTAACAGAGATTGACCGAAAATCCCGAGGACGTAACTGTGGTGTTCAGACCATTTTGGAGGTAGCTATTAAAGCACTTGGTATCACCCACCACCGAGATTAATTAGATCTAGAGAGGTTGTTTCAAATTAACTCCGATTCTCGTGTTCCACTATTGCAAAAGTTGCTGTATTAAACTATGCATTGTAGTACGGTTCAGCCGAAGCTCCGATTAGTGCTTTGTTAAGCCAGTTCCTGTATTAAAGTATGCAATGTATTAAACAAGCTCAATTGGTTTCATACAAAAGGAAAATAGTCGTTTGTTTCCTCATTCCGGAAGTTATCTACACCTACATTTGCCAAGATTGTTGAAAACAATCTATATGAGAGACTTGTCATGAACCAGGCGGAGTTCCTCAAAATCTCTCCCCACTTGCCAAGCCAACTAGCTTTTCACTTACTGCCCAACCCTTGTTGGCTTTCTCTCTGTCACTAGCTTCCTGGGACAGCTGATTTTCGGATGAAGCAGAGTCCTTGTTCCAGCTCCAGTACATAGGCTTGGATCGCTCACGACCTGTGATTCGATGAAAGACACACGAGATTGTTAGCTCTTGCTGTTGGTTCCCATTCGACTCGGACGAAACCGACTGCGTAACGAAAGCGAAGACTTCACCTGAGCTATAGTCTTCTTTCGGCATCCTCTTCGGAAACGTAGCCTTCGTTATGTACTTCTGGAAGGGAAGAATTTGCTCCCCTGAACAGAGATTTTGATCTCATGGAGACTGAAATGATGAATAAACGAATTAGTATTATTGCACATTCGAAAAATAAATGAGACTTACAAAGAATATTTATTTATTCTATGGTCTCACATATATCCCTGGATTTGGTGATATCGTCGCACAGATAAAAATCCACAATTTTTTTGGCTCACAACGTGTAAACTAAAAACGTGCTTTGATCATCCAAACACAAGCGCAAATCAGATTGCATTTAATCAATACACCTCCGTTCTTTAACACGTTAACAAATGATTAAAATAGATCACGTGTCCTTAAATACTTGGAAGAAACAAACAAACAAACAAACGTCCTTTCGGAGAAAAAGAAAAGAAACAAGGTTGGTAGTTGAGAATCATCCGTCTCTTGTAATATGGTCGGTAGGAGTCGGTCAAACAGTGGATCACGATTTGCCACCCCCGTTGGCGTTGTTTGTTTTGATTAACATTAATCATCCAATAGGATACTATTATATGGATTAATTAGAGTTCAAGTCGAATTATATTTGTTGATAGATAGTGAAACTTTTAAAATTAATATTTATCATTGTTATATTTGAAAAAATATTTCATTTGGAGCCTCTTGATTGAGTTAGTATAATACTTCTTAATTGCTCTTAGTTTATGATTGTTTGAAGTTTAGATATATTTTATGGTAATTATTCCTATTAGCTTAACCATAGACACTATGGCCCATCCCATCATCGCTTGCGCTGTACCTATACAATAATAAAAAAAATTAATTTGATTCACATAGTAAACGCTGTTCTTAAAAATTATTTAGTTGATAAGTATAATTTTGCAAGATTAAACAGATTTTTTTGAATTTAAACAAACACGAATAATCAAATAACTAACAGAAACAAAATATAATTGTTCATAATCGAAAAATGGAACTGTCGATTCAAAATAGTTCTACATTTAGTTATATCTCACAAATGAAATGTAGCTTTCTTATATAGTTCAAACGATAAAAAAATTATGTGTATTTACACAATTTATATATTTAATATATAAATTATTTTATATAATAAATTTAGAATATCATGAATTTGAAAATAAATTATAAATATTATTAAATCTTAAAACAATTATTGATTTTTCTCACATAAATGTCCATTTTAATTTGGAGTTTCAATGTGGATTGTTATAATTTATAATATTTTATATTAATCACACAAATTATTTATATACATTAAAACATCTTTTATATTATCATTTTATTTACACATAATTATTCTATTTTGTCAACATCCGAACTAGTCTTTCCATATTATTAAATCATTATATTAGTGGAACCGTGCATGCCAAATGGATATATGTGTGCCCACTATTCAATATTATAAAATAATAGTCATGGACCGTTAGTACATATAATTTCATAGAAGTCACGCCCACTGACATCAGCATGGTTCATTTTTTATGGTAAATACATGGTTCAATTTCAATGGTTGTGTTTGAGATTTAGTTAAGCAATATAAAATCATAACAGTTCAATATTGATATGTGTTTATCTTTTTGCACACCATCACTAGGAGATTGTGCTTATATACACCTTTGATATAATTTACTTCAGAGCAATATAAAACTTTACTTATAAGAAATTACAGAATAAATGGTTGGACAAACTATAAAAGACTAAAAGTGCATACTTCAATTTCTAAATTTCCTAAAGAAAAATATATTTAAATATTCTTAAATATTTTATTTTTTTTTGTCAAATCATCAATATCAAATTAACAAATTTGAGCTGGAGGACATTCCAAAAGCCTATTAAATCGATTAATTAGATAGAACTGTAAAGAGTGATGAAATACTAAGTGCTTGGTGGTTCCTAAATATTTGAATTGGAAAGATTTTAATTGGTCAGATCTATAGTTCATGGCCACCGTTCCCCTCAACTACACCATATCCACAGATACTTCCAAATGCATTTTACCAATGAGTTAGATAATAACTATTCACTTACTTTTCCTCTGGATAAGTGATAACTTTAAAGGAACTATATGATATTGATAATAATCTTTTATTTTGAGGGGCATAAGAAACTTTATTGTAGGTAGTACATAATTATTAGGATTTTGACTAACTTCTCATCCTATTGGTTCAAATGACAGAAAGAGGACCAGCGCGTCCGCATAAACTTTTCGTTCAAGCTACTTAGGGTCTGTTTGGTACGGCTGATGAAATTTAGCTGTTAACTGTTGGCGATCAGCTGATCAGCTGTTGGCTGATAGTACTCAACTGATAGCTGATACCCGATTTTTGCAAAAGTGTTTGGTAAATTAGCATTGGCTGTTGCTGTTGAGTTATAAAATTACTTATAAGGGTAATTGACTAATAAACATCATTCTTTAATATTTAATATAATACATATTATTTATCTTTATACTTTCGCCAATTAAAAAAGTGTCTCTCTTAATTTAATAATTTAATATAGTACATATTATTTATCTTTATACTCTCACCAATTAAAAAAATATCTCTCTTAATTTAATATTTAATATAGTAATATTTAGTATTTATTTCTATATTTTTGCCAATAAAAAAGTGTCACTCTTAATTTAATATTTAATATAGTAATATTTAGTATTTATTTTTATTTCTTTACTAATTAAAAAAATATCCCTCTTAATTTAATATTTAATTAGGAATTATCTTAATTAAGGGTTATTTAGTAATTTAATATTGTAACAGCCATCAGTTATCTCTATCAGTTATACATTCTAGCTGGTGGAAAAATTTGCGTTTGGGTTCCAACCGCTGATTTTTTTAATTCACCAAACACTAAAAAGTTGGCTGATAGATATCTAACAGCCAACCACTGATCCCTAACAGCCAAACCAAACACCCACTTAGTGATAGTGATTTTTCATAAGTAGGATTTTAAAGTTTTTAAATCTAGTCTAAATTTTCCTAAACTCTTCTTGAACAATGATAAAAAAAAACTAAAGGAATGTTCCATCCAGGACGTTAATAAATTAGGATTTCACAGTTTTTAATATAAGTTCAATATCCGAGGACTTTTCTTATAAGCAAGAACCGAGGATTTACGATTTTTTTATTTAGAATTCTCAAGATATTTCGAGTTTACTTAGAACATTCACAAGGGATTTGTGTGAGTCCTCGCGCCATGCGTCGAGCTCTCATTGGCGAGAAGTCTGCGCGTTTCCTAACACACCAGGCGAGTCGCGTGTACGAGACTTCCCCGGCGCGGCTGGTCTAAGCTAGCGAGTCTGTCGCGTGGCGCGCTATAGTTAGCATGTGTGACTTTTTTGTCACGCTTTGTTTTTAATTTTTTTTACACAACAAAAATTCGGAGAATTGTTTTTAAAATTATTTATACTATTTTCTACTATTTTGTTCGAACTAATTTTTTTAAAATATTTTGTAAAATTATTTGTATGTAAATATTCAATTTGTATGGCTTAAATTGAGTCCAAAAATCTATTAGGTCCAAATTTATTTCAGAATTTTATAAATAAAGGTTATTCTCAATTCATTTTTTTCTCATCCTTACTTAGAAATTTTCTATCATATTTTATAATTCTCTCATTATGGATAGTTTAGACGATTCTGATCGTGATTTTGTAATTATGCAAAACTATTTGTAACAATTTCAAGCTAACGCTAAAGCCGATTTTGCGCATTATGCAGCTGCAAAGAAGAAGAAAAAGGAAGCAAATCATATTGAGGAGGAGCGCTCAGGAATGATGGTGCTCGCTTATGGGACATCAGTTGATTCTGTAGACGAATACTTACAGATTGGGGAAGCTACAACAGAGGAATCGTTGAAGAGGTTCGCAGAAAGCATCATTAGATGCTTTAGGACGGAGTATCTGAGAAGGCCCACTGAAGCTGATCTAGCGAGACTACTTGGGTTGGGAGACAATGTAGATTCCCAGATATGATTGGTAGCATCGATTGCATATACTAGAAATTGAAGAATTGTTCAGCCGCATAGGCTAGACAATATACTAGAAGAACTGGGATGACAACAATTATATTGGAAGTAGTTATGACTTATGTATCTGACACGTCTTCTTTAGAACTTATGGTACGTGAAATGATCTTATTGTATTAGGTAGATCTCCTATTTTTGATGATGTATTGAAAAGAAGAGCGCCCAAAGTAAACTACACCATCAATGAAAGGTGTCGAGAATTGTCATATTATATATCTCACTGACGAGATATATCTACAATGGGCAACCTTTGTAAAGTCAGTTATAGCTCCAGCAACCTTAAAATGCAAGATGTTCTCTGAACATCAAAAAGTATGTAGGAAGGATGTGGAGCGAGCATTCAGAGTTCTACAAACTCGTTTTGCAATCATCAGAAACTCATGTCTACTATGGGACCAACATCAAATGGAAAAAGTTATGAAGGTGTGTATCATATTGCATAATATGATAGTGAAATATGAACAAGAAGCTCACATCCCCAGTAGTAGCACTAGCGCACTCACCACGAATTTGGGTACTCAGTGCAGCTCGTCCCTAGCAAGCTATATGACCGTTGAAATAGATGTTCGCAATCGAGAGTTGACATCATTACGAGAGGATTTGATTGAGTATATTTGGAGAAAATGTGGTAGATATAGTTAGTTATGTAATTTGCTATATAATTTCTATATTCTTCGACTACATAGTTAATTATGTAATTTTCAATTTCATGTATTTGTAATTCAAAATATTTATGAGTAATTTTATATTTCATTTTTATTATTTTGGTTAGTTCAGAATTGCTTTTATCACTTTTAAGCTTGATTGAAATCATATCCGGGCTTGATACCTAGGTTGTATTTAAAAAAAAAAGTTGAGCTAGGTGGAGCTGATGTGGAGGTACTATAGAAAAAGACTGAAGAGTCCCTAGTAGGGACTAACTGCTGTGGATGGTCTTACTGGCTCCTTAGACGAGGTACACCCACATCCTTCTACATCCCAGGGATGGCACGGGTGCGAGTTGCACGAGCGATTATGAATGGATGTCCATCCCGGGTTGTCATCGTTTACGTGAGTAGTCTTTCCCATTTTTTGTTTATTTTATTTTACTTCGTATATTTAGCATAATATTATAGATTAATTTTAAAAAAATAGGATTTATGTTGAAATATTTTTTACTATTATTGTGATTTAAAAAAAATTAAATAATATGTAAATAGTAAATTTTTTACTCTTTTATAAAGACTTAAAGTATCATCATATTTTCATACACAATCTAAACTTCTATTTTTTTATTTACTATGGATCTAGATAATCCTAACTCATAATTTTTAACTTATTTTACAATTTTTTTTCAAATCTTGAAAAGTTCAAGCTCTCAATTTTTTATTTCTCACAATTTTGCTAAATCTTTCTTAATTTTTTATTTTTGAGATTAAATTTTTAATGTGAATCACTAAATTTGCATTTACATATATTTATAAAAAATTATAAGTTTATAAAATAACATCATATGAGTGAATGAGAGAAAAATTAAAATTAAGTAAATTGATAATGTAGATGAGAGAAATATTAATTATTTATTGATTAGAAATTGGTTGAGATAAAGATGTGAGTCTGAGTAGAAAATTGAGTAAAGTGAGTTAGATAAATGTAAATGAATAAAAAATTATTTATTTGTTTCAAGAATAACTTAAAAATGAATTAGCCCAGAGGTAAGGGTGCGACTATTCTTAGATCATCCGCAGTGGGCGGGGCATGCGCCATCGGCCTGCCACGTGGCAGCACGCCACGATGACACGCACGGTGCCTTCGCATGTTAGTGAGGCACTCCTTGCCCCAGACTGCGCTCCTCGCTTTAGGTGACGTGGCCCCCTCTGATTGGGCCACGTCGCCCAGGTCAGCATTATAAATTTTTTTTTAAATCGAAAAAAAGAAAAAAATCTGAAAAAATTGGAAAAAAATTCTAAAAACTAATTTTACTATTTTTGAATTTTCTGTCTAATTAAATATTTTTATAATTTTTTGGTAATTTTATACAATTTTTTGAATTTAAATAATGAGACTTTTCGGATAAAAATATGTGTGTGGTCCAAATTTATTAAAAAAAATTTGTGGTCCAAATTCATTTGAAAAATCTATAAATTGATACAACCTTCTTCATAATTTTCACACAAACTCCTCTCCTCTTATCTTTCTTATCTTTCTCACAACTTCTTCATTATGGCCAAGTCAATGTTGGAGATGGCAGAGGAACATTTCCGAGCTGGGAAGTTCAGTGAATAACATGTCCATTATGACATGGCACATGGACCCCTACAATGAGACCTTCTAACACTACCATGTCGTATTCCGCATCCTCTTTCTTCCGAAAACTACGATATGGAGCCCAACTCGTCCGAGATCCTCGATTTCCCCAACTTCACAAGCCCGGACACTTTTGCGCATACTTTTTGCCGTGTTGGAAAGTTCGTCGTCCCGAGAATATCAAATCAGCTATTACTGAGAAAGCGTACAAGCTCGTCGTCGAAGCTTTCAAGCTCCTCTTAGATGATGACAAAAGAATGCGGATAAACTTTTACATTAGTTTGGGATTAATGTAAGAATTAAGCAATTTATATTTTTTTAATGTAATTTTTTTCCAAATTCTCATGTAATATATTTCAATTTTAATAAAATTTTCATTTCGCAAAATTTACTGCTCCGATTTTTAATTTAGTCGTTTAAATTAAATGCGAAAAAATACTCGGATTTGATACAGTTAGCTGAATTTTAAAAAAAATTGAGCTGACAAAAAAGCTGAAGTGGCACCGAGGGCGTGGCACTGTAGCGAGGGCACCACTGCGAGCGGAAAACTGAGAGCAGGGGCGCGGCTGACGTGGCGCCCAGGGCGTGACACTGTAGCGGAAGCACGAGTGCGAATGTTATTATTAATATTTCCTGTGAAATATTTTCCACCTTTTGATTTTGAATATAAAATAATCGGGGAGCCACTTCCGGATGCAATTTCTTCACGATTGAACGTGCCGTCGCAAAATAAGAAATGTGGGTGATATCATGGGGCGGCTACTGGTCTTATATCTTCTAATCTTATCTTAATAACTAAATATTCAGTGATTAGTGACATGCTTTAGAGGAAGGCTTAAATAATTAGGTTTACCTTACCCAAACTCCATTTTTTTTATTCTAAAGACTGTGTAGCGAATTAATGAGGATTGTTTGATGTAATAAATGTGCTTCGATTTTTTTAAGAGGCTTTGGAATTACTCTTAAAATATTCCATTGATATTTGAAGTTTACTAAAAAAAATCTTCGATTGAGGATCAACATGTTTAAACGATTTTAATTATTCAAAATTTTGTTACTTGAAGTTTGCTGAATCTTTTAACGAGATTAACGTATCTTATAATAATTGTTTTAGGAATGGATTTGGTGGGGACTCTTTATTAGTCCCCATGTGGGGACTAATAAAGATGGATTTATTAAATAAGGGTGATTTAGTAAAATTACTCTTAATTCTTTCTCTCTCCAATCTCTATAACTTCTCCACTAATTCTCTCTCCTTAATTCTCTTTTCTATTAATTATTTACTATCTAATTTGAATTTATTAATTCTCTTCTACTAATTAATTAGTTTTACTCACAACCAAGTCCCTAATTATAGTCATCATCACTGTTGCTGATTTTGTTGATTTATTGATTTACTCGTTTGTTGGTTTAACTGGTTTACTGGTTTTCTGAATTACTAATTTACTGATTTATTGGTTTATTAATTTATTGGTTTACTAGTTGATTGATTTACTGGTTTGTTGGTTTTACTGTTTATGCGTGTTGTTAGCATTTTGTAATTTCGGAGAAAAACTGGAAAAATTCTTATTTTTAAATTCTTATTTATTAGTTTACTGGTTTACGGTTTTGTAATTTCGGAACCAAACTGGAAGAATTCTTGATTTAAATTCTTTTTTATTGGTTTACTGGTCTATCTATTACTGGTTTACTGGTTTTCTGATTTACTAATTTAATGATTTTCTAGATTTTGGTTTACTGGTTTACTTATTGGTTTACTGGTTTATATTGGTTTATTAGTTTACTGGTTTATATTGGTTTACTTATTTTTTTATTGGTTTAATGGTTTATTAATTTACTGGTTTTCTGATTTTTTGAATTACTGATTTACTGACTTACGGTTTATTAATTTATAGATTTACTGATTTATTGATTTACTGGTTTACTATTCTATTGATTTACTGGTTTACTAATTTTCTGAACTATTAATTTACTGGTTTACTGGTTTTCTGATTTACTGGTTTAATTGTTTACTGGTTCACTGGATTTTGGTGGCGGGAGAAGAAAATTAAAAAAAAATAGGTTCCTATGAATAAATTATTTGTTATGGGTTGGACGTAGGGATGGCAATTAGACCCGGATCCTAAGGGTCTACCCGGTTTTAAATCCGAAGGGTCTAGGATCTGTTGGCTTTGACCGGGTCCTAGATCCGAATCCTGCCCGAATCCTGATATTTAAAAAGGATAAGGGTATGGATATGGATTTATACGATCCTACCCGAATCCTACCCGAATTATATATATACATATATATAATACTTTAGAATATACCCAGTAAGTTAGTAACACAGGCTATGCTATTTAACTTCAACTTCCTAATTACAAGTTACCCTATTCAACTTTAACTTCCTAATTAAATATTTAACTTCAACTTCCTAATTAAATATCTTAAATTTCCGTAACCTAAAATACTATCTTCAACTTTTTATTTAAAGTCCCAAAAAATCTAAATTAAACATCCTAAAATTTTGTGACCTAAAAAAACCTTCAAATTAAACAAGCCAACTTGTAGGGAGGAAGATAAAAGTCTTATCATTATTGTGTATATTAATTTTATAATATATATGAATTTTGAGATTGTGGATTTAATTTTTTCAATTAATTAATTTTTATGTACCATGGACCCGCGGATTGATCCTGATCCTGCTCGATATTTTTGGAACCATATTTTGCCCGAATCCTATTTTTAAAAGAGGATAAGGATAATGATTTGGGTCCACTTTCAAAAAAGAGGATAAAGATCTGAGTCATATAGATCCTACCCGAGTCCTGCCCATTCCTAGTTGGACGAAAGAAGTCTGAAGGTGGCCGTAATTTCTGATTTTTAGTAATCAATTCTTTGTAACAAATTAATTGTTTAAATTTTAAATTCCTCAAAAGTAGCAATTATTTATGATAATGTGATTGATAATGAGCTACAATTAAGGGAGACATTAACTACCCACCTTTTTATTTTTGGTAAAAGACTATATTATCTTTGAGCATTTTAAATCGTCAGATCCCAAAAATTTAAAATTAAGTTCAATCCAACGATCAAGACGCTAGTCCCCATATGGGGACACCCCCTATGAAATCCTCATAGAATCCAATTTCGATGTAAAGCATCGAGGCCATGTCAATGGAAAACAGCCCGTGATGGGAAATTATTGCAATGTAAGATTCTTGCAAGAAGTGTTAAATATTTCTGCGTCGAGCAACTTTGTCTATTAAATTTTCTTTGTCCCTTTCCATTGTTCTCATCGCGAGTTTTGTCTCATTATTTAATTCTGTATAGCAAGCCAAAATTATTTCCGCATCTCCGGGCTGCCATCAAACGGTCATCCTATGAAAGTGAGGAAACATAAAATGCTTTTTTTTTTTTTTGTGAATGAGCCTTTTACGTTTTTTATTTGATCTAAATGAGCTTTTTATGTTCATGTTGTGAGTATTTATTTTCCCTTATATGAAATTCTAAATATTGGAACCCTAGACGCATGAAAAATATAACAGCAACATGAAAAATATTACAGCAACTGAAAATTTGTTGTGATAATAACAGCTCTATTAAGAAAACATCAGCTACAAAGCTCCAGAAAATGTACATAAATACAACTAATAAAGAAGCATACACTATCCTGACGAGCAGAAGAAGCAAAGCTTGTTAATTGAACAAGACCAAATGGACAGGAGATCACAAAACTGTCTCCCCCAAATGTTGGTCATCATGCTCTAGGCTGAACAAACTGTAAGAAGCTTGGATCACAAGCATCACACAAACAGCTAAACCTAAATTACCAGGATAATAGTATCTAGTTTCCAAAACGCCAAGAAAACTAGGAAATTGGAAATGTAAATGACATGTTCTAAGAAGGCATGGGATGTTGCAGAATAAAAAGGTTTGGAAAATATGCAACCTTTTTTTCTGCAAGTGCATGCAACTAAGGTTCAGTTGGCTATGAAATGAACAAACTACTAAAGGAGGTGGGCTTGAAGCTATAGAAAAAAGTTGTATAGCTTCAAGGAGAGTCATCTAGGGGTGAGTTAACCAGGAAGCTCCTCTGAGAATAAAATGGAAGGAGCGAAGGGGCGACTTATCCATCCTGGTCCCTCCAGAAGGGTTTCAAGGGGAAAGAAGAGTTTGAGGAGGAAGAAGAAGCTGATCTCGTTGCATCCTGAGCGATATGCGCATCCGCGGAAGACATTGCGTTGAGCTGCTGCTGAAGATTCTGGCCAGCAAACGGGAGATTGGGTGGGAGAAACAGATTGTTAGAGACATCCAAGTCGTCCCAAACAGCACTTCCAGGGCCCCAACCGGTTGCATTAAGCCAATCCTCTGCCATGTTTCCCCACATTGTTTCGTGAGACACCGAAGCTCCACCTCCTCCTCCGGGATTAAGCCCTTCGGGATGAGCCTCGTCGCTTGCAGTGACCTCACTAGAAGGTGGTGGAGGAGGTGGCATTGTTTCCATCTCCAGTGTCAACTCGGGCCCTTGTTGAGTTGAACTTCCGTGGGGAGTCGGTGGAGAGGAAGCCGAGGAGGATGGACCGGCGGTATCCGAAGGTTCTTTATCCTTATTCAGGAAGAGTTCGGGAAAATTCAGCCTTGCATTCTCCCCTCGAAGACGAAAAGCCTCACGATCATAGGCCAAAGCTGCATCTTCGGCTGTGTCGAATGTGCCTAGCCAAAGGCGGGTTCGGTTCCGAGGAAGGCGAATCTCTGCTACCCATTTCCCCCAATGCCTCTGCCTAACTCCCCTGTACAGCTTCGTGGTGTTCAAGGGCTGAACCGGAGGCCTAAACACCGGCCTCCCATCCGGCCCCAACCAATTTGTCATCATCATTCCCCCTCTTGGACTCAAGCTCAATGCATCAGTCCAGTACTGGTACATTTGCTGCTGCTGCCGCTGATAAGCTAAGGCCGAATCTCCTGTTAAATAGGGAGAGTAGGTAACTCCGGAAAGCGGGTGTTGGCCGAAGGAAATCATCGTCTGCTGCTGCTGGTTTGGTGTTAGCTGCGGTATTGGTGGACGAAACACTTGCTGATTAGACCCGTCAAATGCGAAAGGGAAAACGAGTCCGGAAGTCGAAGAAGAAAGCGGGTTAGAGGAAGGCGGGTACAAAGACAAGGTAGGAGAAGAAGCAGGGGAGGACCCATCCTGCGATTGATGAGATAAAAACGAAGAATCCGAAGAAGGGTTATTCGGGTCATGGCGTTTCGGGCTACGAATCTTCTTTCGAGGCCTACCGGACATGGAAGTTCCATCAAAAATTGGATTCCATTCTTCCTTTCCCCTCTCAAGCTCCCATCTTGGAGTCTCCTCGCCCACACCTTGCTTGGATTTTCCCGTACGATTCTTATCCGCAGCCATTCTGATAAATGATGGCTAGTGATCTCCGCCCGCTCTCTTTAGTAAAGATAAAAGGAGATGAAAAGAAAGAAGAAGAAAACAGAGTAAACAGAAAGAAATACCCGGATTCCAAACCCGGTCCAAAGATGAATGAAACAGAGGATTGAATTGAATTGCAGAATCTATGATAACCCGATCCGAGAAAAAAACAGAATCGAATTCCCGGAAATGAGAAGGAAAAGAAAAAGAAAAAAGAGAATCTGAAACGGATGACTGAGAGAGCGAGCGGCGCGGAGAAGAAACGGAGAAATCCCAGCTGGTGTAGTGGACGAAGAAGACGAGATAATAATAAATTGTTGCTCCAATTTTGAGAGAGATGGAAACAGGGGAAAGAAAGGGAAGAGGAGACTCCTCCTCTGGGTTGGTGGGTTTCTTCGTTATTGTGTTTTGGGGAAGCAGGGGAAGGAGGGGTGGGGTTTATAAGAAGAAGAAGGGAGCAGGAAAAGATTTTCAAGAGAGAGAGAGAGAGAGAGTGGAGAATTTGTTCCGGCCTCGTGGTTGGTTGGGCAGCTTAGATCTGTGTTGGGGCCCACACGGTTTGGTCATTGGTGTGTATTTTCTTCCCCACTCCCGATTTCGTTGCTTCCACTCCAATTTTGTCTCATTCTTCATTAGAAAAAAAGACAAATTACTCTTAGGTATTTGTACTTTTAACAATTTCATCAGTAAGGATTTTGCTTTTTTAAATACCTACTCTACTTTTAAATAAATAGAATCTTCAGCCTTTTTGTGTTTAATTACCGAAAAATAATTCAGACACAATAGTACCTAAAAAATCAAACTGACCCTGAGTTAAAAAAAAAGAATATTGTAATAAAAGAAAGTAATTTTTATGTTTTAATAAAAAATATTTTTGTTATTTTGCATGACCTTTTACCAAAAAACTCTGATTCTAACTATAGAAGTCTCAAAGTATAATTTTGTCAAATTATTATTATCAAATTGAGTATTTTTCTTAGAGGATCGGATGCCCCGAGATTAACAAGAAGAAGGTCTTAGAAAAAAGTTTTTTTGTGTGGAGATTGCACAAAACTGCACAAAAATGTATGGTTTTTGTTTGTTCAAAACCGCACAAAAAAGTACAATTTTAGTTCGAACCCGCACTTTTTTGTGCAACCCAGCGAGAGCCGACAAAAGTGAAATATGCATTTTTAGTTAAATTTACAAAAAAAAATACTTGAGTTAATGGTACAAGACATGACATGTGTTAATGATATCTAGTTAAAATAATTGGGCTACTAAAATTACTAATTTTTATAGTGGTTGTTAAGTTTTTTTTTTTTTTGTGAAAATAGAGGTTATTAAGTTATGTTTTTTTAGAATTGTCGTTAAGTTGTGTTTGGGTCTCGCTTTCGGTGGAAGGATTCAATCAAAGATAAAAAAACAAATACGTCTGATCCCCACACTAACCAAAAAGGCTGCAAAAAGTTTTAGGAAAAACAGACCAAAACTTTTCTCCCAACAGTTATGTCTTCCGAGAAAGTCAACAAAAATTAGGGTGTCTTTGGAAAGTCGGTGCGAATGCGGCACGTGTCGGTGGTCCACCGATTCTCCTCAGATTCTCGTCCACGTCCTTGACTGAAACTTTTTTAAATTTTCATTTCAACGTTCAAATCTAAATCCCAAGAAGGCTTGCAAGGTCTAGCAGAATATCTTGATCACATCTATGAATTTTTTGTATCAGAAAACTTTAATAGCAAAATCGTAGAGTAAGTATTACAAATATAATACTATATCATGGGAGCTTCAAATTCTGTATATAAATAAACGATGATCACATCAATATCTCCGGAGACGCTTTCCTGGGTCCTAAAAAAAGCTTATAGAGAAAAATATCAAGCCGCCTACTAGTTCTTATTCACCAAATAAAATAACAAAAAAGTTCGTAGTTGGTGACCCAGAAAAATAGGACACGTGGTGACCGTTCCAGCGTCGTGGAAGAAACTGCATCTTTCTTGAAATGTGTCCGAAATCTCTAGCTCCCCACACATTGATGTTCTTTTTACAATTCAACTGAATTCCCTTTCAGAAAAAAAAAAGAGTTTAACTTGAGTTTCTCAATGTTTTTCCGCTGGACATGCTGTATGAATGCATTATGCTAAAGTATAATTTCATTTGGAATATATGGAAATATATTAATTTTACTAACAAATATTTGAATTAATTTATAAATAGTTATTCTAAATTAACTAATAGTTCGAGTTGGAATACAATAGGACGATTTTCGGTCGTCGTTCTCTTTTAACCGATGACGGTCTCACATTCTCAGGGGCATAAACTGTGCATGAACGTGTCAATTAGGTATATTGGATGGGACGACTCTTTTGACATTAAATTTGGGTGGGATGCATGAGTATGTCAACCAATTATTGCGTTCCTTCCAACTTATGGTTCCACCGCACTACGTTAATTGGGTTAACGCGAAAACGAGCACGCCCGATTAGACTAAATATGACTGGCGAATATATTTTTTTTTTTCCAAAAATATGTATTTCTAGATTTACTAATTCAGATTGACCCATTGGCATAATGTACTCATCTTTATTCAAATTATATAACATTTTAGACGTTTAATGTGTTGAATTATTTATGAACAAATTGAATATGACTTCAAAAAGAGTTTTTGCTCATTAAATTTTATTATTTTCTGAATTTAAATTTGAGATGCTGATTAAATCAAACTTTTATTCAAGTTCTTGGTGTTCTCAATGTTTCAGGATAACGGAACTTATTTCTCATTGGACAATATTCAAGAATAATTACTTTCGGGATATTTCTATTCAACATCGTGTCAACAAAAAGAACAGGTCAAAACGACACCATTAAAATGATTAATTTCATTTCTCGATTTATTACTTATCAAGGCGAGTCAGATGTGTAACTTTCCGACCTCGCCAAGAGGCTTGGCATGTTATAAGTAGGCAAGTAGCAACTATTGTCAAAATATTGTACGAAGTTGCCACCGACACGATTCTTTGAAGTTAACGTCTAAGATCTAACTTGCATTGAAATTCAAAATCCATCAATTAAATATTTTTCAAGTAATAAAATTTTACCTAAAAAAAACAGAAAATAACAAAAGTAAGTATTACAAGATAAGGAAGAACCATATGGAAAATAATACGAGACAACATGATCATGACGCGAATGTTAGACTTTTGAGAGTGTCAAGTATCTGGTAATGAAGACGAAACCATCGACCATATCTTCCAAAAAATGTTGTCCCCCGATGTTCAAATGGACACCTAGCTGTCTCCGGGTTCCCGTCGCTCGTCAAATTTAACCCAAGCCTCGTACATGGCACCCTTTGGATGTTTGGAGCCTTCCGTGTCCTCCGTTTTCAAGTCCAAAACTCAAACCCGTTTGTTCTAGCGATTTATATCTCGTGGACCGAAAATCATGAAAATATCCAAAAGTGGGAAGTATGCGAAAACTGATTTCATCTACAAGTTAATGATAGTGGCAATAAACGTTCATTTAATTTAATCAGGTAGTTTGGTGTTATAATAACTGAAAATACAAGGTTAATATTTTTTAGGAGAGTCTTATCTTTTTGAAAAATTTACTATGCTAAAATTTCAATTAGTTAGCTCGATAAAAATTTGAACACTGCCTTAAAAGACTTGTAACCTAATACACAAAACGATATAAATATTTAGACATTCCAAAGTTCAAGCCTTGGCATGAGGCATTGTGTAAACATTTACCTATAAAAAAATATGAATACTATAATTAGTATAAACCAAAAGGTTATTCATCGTGGTGAGCAATGAGTGAGTTATTCTATTTTAATAAATAGGTTTTAAGAATCATGAAAATACATAGTTGGATATTTTTTTATGAGAATTATATTATTTTCTTAAAAAAATTAGCGTTCTGAAATTTGGATTAGTTGACCAATTAGTTGGCGAAACCTTGCAATAGTATAAACCAAAGAAGTTACCGATCGTGGCAGATTTGCATTCCCCGGAAACCTCGAACTCTAGCATGTCTTAATTTATTATTCCTAAGCATACACTACTGGCCAACGGCAACAGATGCTGACCCATGTTTATTAGTGTTTATGCAATGTCATCATGTAAGCACTTGCTTCTGGCTGGCTGACGGACAGGATAATATTATAAATTAAGTAATTATTACCAACCATACATCTCCTTTATTTTATAAGACCTAGTTAAATTCAATTGCATAAGCTGCCAACATCAGTATCCACATTAATGGGCGGGCACGATTGGTTTCGGCAACATTAGACTCTCCGAACTTCTTAGTTTGGAGCCTTTCTGTTAGTTCTAGCCTGTTTTCTAATTATTAAAACCTATTTTGTTTTAAAAAAAAATAAGAGATATTGTATATTACGACCAACTCCAATTATTTTTTCACATTTTCACGATGCATGCATGTGATAAGATTTTCTTTGGGTTCAGATTCTTTGTAAAGAAATTTTATATGGACAAATTAAATTAGATCTGCTCCATTTTCCATATTATATGCTCAGATCTACAGTTGAAACTTTATCACAATGAATCTAAATAGTTAGAGAATGGAATTTGCAAACTATCAGGAGAAAATTAAAAGATCGCATGCCAGTATTTGACATTTGATCATTTTTCAGAAACTGGTGGGTTCTACGCGCTTCATATTGTGTAGGAGCTTATAACAGTGTACAAAGTGTTTATATTACTTTAGCAATGGGCCACTGGCACCCTTTTTTATTTCCAAGATAAGAATCGACGAACTTAAATTAATATGTTTACTTTGAGTAGTGATCACGGAAGTCTAAAATGATCGGCTAATCCTCCCTTGCAAGCTTATGGATAACAATGATTATCATTCAGTAAAATATGAACTAACTAAATCCCTCTCACCGAAACTTTGAGGCATCAATAACAATCAACCCCACTAATTAGTTTACTTTAATATTATGTCAAAATTTATATATAAAGAAATATTGAGATAAATTTTATAAAAAAAGTTAGATGTAACAAATTATTATCCGGTACACGCGACTAATTTTAGAAATAACATCAACTTCACAATAAAAAATGTTTTCAGCAAAGATAGCCATAGTAATATTGGAGATACAATTCAACCAAGATCACCTAAATATTTTAGAACGGAAAAAAAGTCTTCCCTAATCATGTGGCTTGGACGATGGCAAATAGTGGGGTTCACGGTAAGTTATGCAAGCAAAAGATAAATCATATAGTCTGCTGATAAAGATAAGAATAAATCATTGAGCGCCCGCAGTAATAAGCATCCATGACCCTTTCAATGTTGCACATCGGAGAATTTTACAAAAGAAGTCTTTACTGCAATTAGCCGGATTCGTCAAAATTAAGCAAATATTACTAAGCAATTGCAACACCTAGAACCTTGAATATTTCTATTGCAATTTGTCCGCAATTGAAATAAAATCTCACAGGTGCTCACATCAAATACGACGGGATCTAAAAAAATTGAATCTATGGGTGTGTGTTTTAGGATAAGAAGGAATCGGCTTTTTTTTTTTCCCTCGGAGGAGAAGGATTCCTCGATCAACTTATCAAAAGAAAAAAAGGTGTTCCTCGATCTTTGACATAAAGTACTTTGCATGCTTGAGTTTGTGCAAATCTTTGCATGCTTAAGAATTATTTTTTATTGTTGTTATGTACTTTATATTCTTAAAATTTTGACTATAATTTTTAATCAAATTTTTTACTATTCGAAACAACTAATATTCTTGCTAAATAATAAAATTAGTTTTAATCCTGCGTGGTTACGATTGGCACGCCCAAATCTTTCCTTTTGAAGCTTGGACTCTTTTGCAATCTTCTGCGCATGTTTTTCAATCTGTCCTTTTGGTTCTTTTTCGATATGAACATTCCTTTGGTTTTTTTTACTACTTTTAGGACGGAAAAAAATGTTTTTCTTTTATTTCTTTCCATTGTTCATATGTGCATAAAAATAGTTGACGGTAGAACAATGTAACAAAACGAACTGATATGATAATTGGTTCAAATAACAAAAGATGGAATTTTTTTCTGATAGTAAAATATCAATGAAAAAGTTATTCTCTAATGGAGCTAGACTCAAAAGAGTAGATAAAGAAGAATCTAAAAAAAAAGTTGATAAGAAAAGTCCTTATTGCAGTTATTCCTAATGCATCTAGTTATGATAACGTTTTTTAGTGAAACCCGAATATCTAAATATTTTAGGGAATAAAATCACATCTACTTCTAAAAAAGAGTAGATAAGGGAGTTTGCAAAAGGAAGCAAACTAAAAAGATGAGTGGAAAGAAAGAAGATTATTTTTGTTAGGGATAAAAAAAAATATGCGGATTGCTCGTGTCCAAGTTTTTGGGCTTTAGAGTTTAGATTATGAAAGAAGCAAAAGATGCGGATTTGGGCGTCCATTCAGATACGAAGCCCAATAATTATTAAGGGGCTGATATGACATTTACCAGATTAGAGATGGATTGTTTCGTAAAATGCACCTCTTTTCGAAGTGCACAAGGTCCCCAATATCTTCATGCTATATTATCCGGAAGCTTAAATCGAGTCACTTGGATATTAACTAAATTATATTCCTTAAAAAAATTGTAATTTACATTGCGACAAAATTCATCAATAGACATGGACTAAGTTGATCGAACATTCTACTTATGCAAATGACTCTCTACATCCAGCAGCAACTCCCTATAATATGCTCTCTTATGCTTTTTGCTGCTGATAATCTCTCTTGTAGGCCCTGAACTTAGCCGCAACTTCATCGTAATCCGGCAGCTTAGGGTGCACGTGAGAGGGCACGGGAAGAGGAAACGACTTAGAGCGCGCCACACTGTCGATTCCTCTTTCGTTGAGCCTCGCTTGCGGCATTGTCAGGGCGCGAACATAAGGAGGCTTCACTTGCTTTTCCATCAAAGCTAGATGGCTTGGTTTATCCTTGTGGTGCCTGTTGACCCGATATTTCCTTCGTGGGCTATCATAATAACCCGAATACTCGTCCTCCATCCTAGGACTCCCCTGCATCGGATTCTTGCATCTTCGTCTTTTTCTGGTTGGCTTCACTTTCTGCGTGCTGCAGATGGGATACTTTGAAATGGCATCCTCAACTTGGTCAGTTTTGAACTTGAAGATCCGCTGGTCGGGGAAATGGTCGTCGTCCTCCTTTCCATTTGAATAAGATGCAACCTCCTCAATGTCGTCGAGATAGACGATCATATCTTCCGCGACATGAGGCAATGTCTCATCCGAAGCATCCAATTGGCACGTTTCAGCTGTACTAGTCACCTGTTGATGCAGATAGGACGGATACTCAATTGCCAAGATTCTTGGAGGGACGTGATACTCCTTTGCTATCTCATCTAGCAGTCTTTGCTTCAGATCATCGGTAATTTTCGGACCCGTGACGGAGAGTTTTTCCTTAATCTGACCACAATAGAAGGATCACGATCATTTGTCCGGCTATTGAAGATAAACTAACATGAAGTAGCTGATAGGTAATAATAATGGCATTGAAAGTACCTGAGCATGGACGAGGTTGCCGGGAAGCAGTTGCAATGCTGTCTCTTTGAAATGTTGACCGTAGCGCTCAGTAAAGAAAATCCTGAGGCGAAGGAGCTCCGGCAAATCTCCACATCGGCTTGAGGCAAATATTAAGCTTGAAATTGCCTCGTTAATGTCATTTGGAATGTCCCTGAATTGTGTGCAATTAAAAGCTTCATGAGATGATAAAGAGAGTCCAGAGTCCAGTGGTAAGTTTCATTTTAATTGGTTTGGTTATAAAAGTTTTCCAATTCATGCATTTAGTAATTTTTAATCATTGAAAGTGTGAATTTGAAAAAAAAAATTGTTACTAGAAAGACAACAAAATTTGGTCAAATCAAATTACTAAATACTAAAATGAGTATTTTTTTTTAAAGAACATACTGGGCAACTTTTTGAATGAACCTAAGTACTTACTTTTTCCTGCGGATATATGAGAGATTGAGCAGGACAAATTCGCAGAAGTTGTCCAATAATTCATAAACAGCCAACAGGTTTTCATCCTTGCAAAGCTGGTCAACCTGAAAAATTTGAGGAAAGACTATTATTGGTCATCGTTGTATTCACAACAAGTCCAAATCCGCAACCTAATTAAAAAGAATAATTCGAAGATTGGGACAATAAATTGACGTGCGCAATCGACCCTTGCCGTGTAAAGCAAAAAATTGATTAAACAAAAAATTGGATGGTGCGGATTACAATTGATTAGGATGATTGAGACATGAAAGCATTGTTTGAGGACATTATTAATGCCACAATGGAAAACCCAGAAGAGTCAGGAATTGACTTGTTGCCAATCATCCTCCAAGTCCTTCCAAAGAGAAACAGGGGAATTCCTTGCCGAAAAAAAACAGGCGAACTCAAAAAACATGGGAATTCGATTCCGGCCAAAGTATTTAGTAATTAGTAATTACCCGATTGAAGGCTTCAGCTTCATGGCCAAACATGAGAAGCGAAGCAATGTCCTCCCTCTCCTGCCTCACCACCGAGCTCTTCTTGTTCTTTATATGCTTCAACCGACACCGACCTAGCTTTATCAGCTTCTTGCTGCAACAAAAAACATCAACATGAACAACAGAACAAGTAACATAATTAACAATGACTCCAACCAAGCTCAACTTACCACTTAGAAGCTTTCCGCCACCCGAACAGGATATCGAACATCTTCCCAACTCCCTCAGCTTCTCCAAGCTCCTTCAAGCACCTACAATGACTTCCTGTCGTGTAAGAAAACTTGTGGAACTCCGACCCAACAAGTCATGCATAAATTATGCAATTGTTGGGTTTGTTGCTAGTCGGGAATTAATTTGCAGAGTGAAAAGAGAAGAAAAAAAAAGTAGGGTAACTAAACCAACAAGGAACATGTACGTGACAGTTGGAAGAAAAGAGGTTATGTTTGAGTGGGATATGGTTATGTAGTTATTATTGGAGGAGAGGGTTTCGGAATTAATAAGGGTGTGAGAGAGTGGGCGATTAATCGGACACAAGACAGTTAAAAAGATGAGAAATTGGTCACCCTATTTTCCCGTGATCCACGTCTACAGTTTAGGGCACTATGCATTGAGAATTATAATCCCCTAAACAAATGCATTAAGAGAATTATTTGTGCAGAGGACCATCTATTTTTCATACCTATTCTTGACGAGAGGCAGGACTTTCGGGGATGAATAATTATTGAAATTTTTTTATTTTTCAAATTTTATAGTTAGTTCGAATTTATATAAGTAGCTACGTAAGTCTCCTCAAAAAGATGGTCTCCATAAAAAAGGATAAAATAAATTATTTGGATACCTTCAGAGTATTAACCATGGATGCCTTTGGTTGCTCTCGTCGTAAGTTGTACTATTTTTTTTTTTCAGTTCCTCCACGATTTATTAACAATTAAATTGTCTCTCTTAAGTATGGTTTGTCAAAATGTAAAGGGTTGGAGGTTTTATATATAACTAGTAAGATGGTAAAAAAAAAACTTATAAGACATAGTTCCTAAAGACATCTTGAAGGTCAAAACAAGGGATCAAAACAGAAAAGCTAAATATACGAAATATCCTAAATAGAAATCCTACGATCAATTGGTTAGTTCTTAATTGCGTAACACACTTAAATATTATAATTTCTTATCCATGAGTATTGTACTAGTAATTGTATTTCTGTTTGTTTGTACTAGAAATCCTACGATCAATTGATTAGTTCTTAATTGCGTAACACACTTAAATATTATAATTTCTTATCCATGAGTATTGTACTAGTAATTGTATTTCTGTTTGTTCTCTCCCATTTAGCTATCGGTAATCGAACACGATGTTCTCTGCCCTATTATCTCTTTTCAACATCTCTCCTTGCTTCGGTTAATCCGTTCTTACAGGAATTGAAGAACAAAATTATTACCAGTTACAACTTAATTTACAAAAGACAAACACAGTAAATACTATATCAACGGGAGATCATCAAGCACCACGGAGACCGGCGCCGGCATCTGGATCCTCCCCGTGTTCATGTTCTCCATTAACGCCCTGATCGGAACTTGCTCTTCCCAGTCAGCGTCATGTCCGTGATCGTTGTGTAGTTGTGGGGCAGTTGGTACGCTGGAAGCTTCACGGGGTTCGAATGAGTCATTGCAGGACACCATCATGGAGCTGCCCTGCCCGTATTCGGGTTGTATGCTCGTCCAATGGCCGCACCCTTATGGCAGGTACTGTCCTTTAGAGAAGAAAATCGTCAAAAAAATTGGAGAAGAGGGTTCCTGAGGAAATTCGTTATCGAAATTCGCAGACGTTTCGCTGTGGCGACTAAGCATCTGTCAACCCAATGAGACATCGATTTAAGAAGTGCATAACAATATCTGCAACTCTGTGACTCTTCCGGAAGCATATGGGTGCATTAGTATCAGATTTAGAAACTAAATGTTACTGAAAACCGAGAACAAACAGAAGAACCGGTAAACGACTGATCAACCTTAGACGTCTTAACAAAATTTACTTGACCCTGGATATGTCATATGTTCCACTGAATTTACTACAAAATCGTTACACATGCAAGTAAGGGTGCTCATGGATCTGCAGAACAGAGAAGTAACCCAAAATTCCAGAGTTTGCCTCAAGGAGTTAGACAGGTAGTTGAAGATAATCATCTACCTAAATAGCTACATAGTCGATGAACACACCATTATCCAACTCGAAACCCAGCTCGAATTTGGATTAATCGCCTTATATTCGAATACAAGTGATATCAACAAAAAAAAATTAACTCAACCTTGAGCGTTATAATACTTGATAGGCCTCAACTACGTTCCAAAGACATCATCAAGGAACACTAGTGGGTATTAAATTAACAAATCCCAATAAGCAAAATAATTAACAAAACCTGGTAACCCGGATAGGACTAGAAGCAGAAATATCCGATTGAGAATTGCAAGACCTCAAAGAACCCTTTATCCGGATAAGGGACACCAACTTAACTACAGCCGTCTTCAGCTTCACAACAACCTTCTTCAACTTCTGCGACGAACTCTCCGGCCTCTTAAGCCTACTCGCCGAGGCCAACTTGTAGGTCCTCAGGAAAACCAGCCTCTGCTTGGCCCTTGCACGCCTATAGCTGAAAGAAGCCAGGACCGCAGCTTGTGCAGGGTCGCTCTGGCTGCGCTTGGAGGGGCTTCTCCGGCCAAGGAGTTCCCGGTCTGACTCGTCGAACCGGCCGAGCGACTCGTAGCCGTTAAACCGGCTCAGCCTCTTGGTAGTGTTCCGTATCAGGGTATTCATGGCTTCTGGCTGGTTGTGAGGTGTGGAGGCTATAGCCTATAGAGCATATACCGAAGTACAAAGTCTGTGTGTTTGGGGTTGTGTTTGGAAAAGTTTATATAGTAATAGAAACCAGTAAAAAAGATTTTTATTGGTGCCGGATTATTATTTTTGGCAAATTTTTACCCTAAGTTTGAACTTTTAAATTCTTGTATATTTACAACGTCTTACATTATTGAATTTTTGATCTATGTTTTTTTAGTTATCCTGATTTGCTTAATTAATTCTTATAAGGTTCGGTGTTTATTATTGACCACTATCAAATTCTTTGGGTTAATTAGTTTCCTATGCTCAAATAATTTTTATTGGTTGAAATATGTTTATGTTTAATCAGTTTAATTCAATTCCGCTGGTGAAATTTGACTATTCGATGGGGTTAAATTCGCCTCGGTTGCGGAGTTTGACCAACAATTTGATCTTCCCTTCTTGGCGGGCGATCATCTACCGGTCGCGCAAGGTAAGTCAATGCTTGAAAAACTTCTCAATGTGCTGGGTCTCGCTTGCCAATCAAAGTTAAAGATGGCAATTAGTTAAGTTGCGACTATTTTTTATAGATAATTTGAAAAAAAAATAAATTAAAAAAACGGAGAATGTAAAATAAAATAATTATTTTTTTGCAACGAAGCTAAAATTTTAATTAGCGAGGTCAATGAAATTTATTTTAGTTATATTATTACTTATGAGTTATCTAATTATGGGGAACAATGTTATTTTTTAATTCATATATATAAATTTTCATCTAATTATGTTTAATAAATGTGTACAGTTGTAAACAATAATTATTAAGTTATAACAACTAAATCAATATAATATATGTCTCGGCCTTGGCTTTGTCCTAGACTGTTTTAAAAGTCAGCTTAAATACGCACTGGAATGCTCCAATTTTTTTTAGAATCCTATTCTAAATTCTATTCTATTACAACAGAAATGCTCATGCCAGGAATCAAATCCTGGACTTCACCCCACATGAATGGGAACAATGTCACTGGACCAAATGGTCACTCGCCCAGAAGACATGATAGACTTAGTGAAGTGGTATATAGTTTGGGTGCTTAAAAATAAGAAGTGTTACATTTTTTTAATTTGTTTTTAGCATCAATAATACAATTAAATTCGAATTCAGATAACTTGACTTAATAGATATGCTGTTGAACGTGACAATTTTTTTTATTGATTGAATGTGGTAATCTATGCGGTAATTTTCCTTACGAGGAAGTTGCAACAAAATGCCAACTTTGGAAATTTCTGATTTCATATATTTTGAAAATGTAATCACACTTAACTTAAAAGTTAACACTCCATCACATCGGGAACAACTTTCCGGGGTCAAATATTTAATTTTGTTGACCGTTGAC
>SOPF01028805.1:0-22933 GCA_012979155.1 Hypericum perforatum | reverse complement strand
TGCCGAACCAAAGGACCTGAGGGTACTATTATTTTAAAAGTGGAGGACAAAAATAAGTGTTTCAATAGTCAAGTAACTCTACTAGTAAAATCGGTAAATCCAAAGAACCTGAAGGCAATGTACTCTAAGAAATAACATCTGTTTTGGAAATTAAACTCCATGGAAGTCAACCAACAGTTAAAAACCGTTGACATGAGTTATTTCGTGATAGATATTGAATTCCTGAAATATGTCTAGATGCTTGTTTAAAGCATATGGTATTGGGAGTTTGGAGTAATCAATTTTTGCAATGATAAAGTGCATTTAGCTGAGGTTGTCAATTTTGAATGATATCCACAATTTAAGCCCTGACTATATAACCATAATTTAAATTTAGCTTTCAAAAAACTATATGCCCTTCGGATAGAACTGATCATTTATTTTCAGTAAAAACAATTTAGTATTCGAGTATTTAATAGCATATGAAGTAACCTAAATTTGAGCATGCAATATAGATTTTCTATAATGCAAAGTTATTTTGTCATATATTAACAATGGCACATTTTGTTAACTCGTTTTGTGAATTTTTTGATTAAGCTGTTCGGAATCTAATGAAACTATGGGATCAGAAATATGGTTCATCTAAATTCCCATAGCTATAAGCATGTAATTGTAAGTCTTCGGTTAGACCAGGCGCAACAATGGCCCTGGGCATGCCCGGGGCGGTCCACATCAGCAAGCGGGAGAGGAGGGGAGAGAAAAGCGCCGCACATTTTGACCAGCCCCGAGAAGTGAGGGGCTTTTGAAAGCCCTCGTGAATAGTTGGGGCGGTGGGCCCCAGCTCCTTATTTAATTGCATTTATTTTTTTTGTTTTTTTAATCTAAATTTTATACTACTTTGTATATTTGTCACAATATTATTCGAGCCCAATATTTTTAAAGGTAAGATTTGAGTTGGAAATTTTTTTATAATTATCTATTGAATTTTATAAAATTAAAAATAACTAACTTTGGATTAAATAAAATGCATGTATTTAAATAATCTTAAAGCATAAATTAAAGAAAATGCATATATTACAATAATTTGATAGCATAAATTAAAGAAAATGCATATATTACAATAATTTGAAAGCATAAATTAAAGAAAATACAGATATTACAACACTCGTAAACAGAAATTACATAGAATACAACATTCAATTTCCAAACAAAATGGACAGTAGGTGACGTTTCATAGCTTCGTCTTGAGGGGAGAGGTGTTCTTTCATCGACAGTGTATTAAAAACTTCCATTTGTTTCATTTGCAAATCCAATTCTTTCATTTCGCGCTTATGTTGTTGTCTTGCTATTCTAGTATGTTCTTCCCTCTGCTTATTGACCTCTATTTTCACCTTGTCTTGTAATTTATCATTTTGCAATTTCTATGTAATTTGAATTATTGGTAATTTAATATTTTTCAAAAAAAATTTTAGTATTTTATTTTTCGAAAAATATAATTTAATACGAAATACCTTTCGTTCCATTAACGAATATAAAAATGTGAATTAATTAATTAAATTTAATTGAGTTGATAATGTAGAAAACAGATATATTAATTATTTATTGGTTGGGGCTGGGTTGGTCCGGAGCTGCTGCTGTGAGTAAAAAATTGAGTTTGGGGACTGAACTGATGTGGATGAGTGAGAAATTAATTAAATATTCCGGGGTTGGGTTGGTCCGGCACATGGTCTTAGTTCAACCTCTAGCGTCTCTTTTGGTAGCCAGGTGTAGCGTGCCACTAATAGCTGATCTTGTTAGGTTACATTAGTTTGTCTTTTCCAAGAATTTGGCAACATTATTTTGTCGGGGTGATCCAAATCAGATCGGGACGAAATAGATGCATATAGCCATATAGGTTTACAATGGAGTGATAAGAAATTCCGCCATTTCACACGATCAAATTTATTGAAATTCACTTGAGTGAGCTCTCTCTTGAGTTGCAAAGTTGAAACTACTAGCGCAAAGGTGCCAAGTGTGAAAAGTTGCAAATATTTAGAGTACTAAACAAAAAAGTAGTACTAAACTTTTGAAGTACACTAAAAATTTAAAGAACGTTTAATATAATCCCAAATATAATCTAAAATTAATCTAACTAACAAAGTTTCAGAAAATGACTTATAACAACCCCTAACACAAACCTTAAAAGCCCAAAATGTGAGCCTTAAAAAAAAATTCGAACCACCTTCTGTGTTTCAACTTACTTAAAAAATCGATATGGGTCAAAGAAATTCATCCCAAAAAATAAAAAATTCCGAACCAAGATTATAACGAAAACAACTAAACAAGCAAAATTGTGCTAAGTGGGCCAGAAATTGCACAGCCTGTCGTAAGCCCAGAGGCGAGCAGGCCAATTTTCCCGGCGCTTCCAATTCGTTCATTTTCTACGTTCTTGGCAGAGGACGTACCTCATAATGACAATTGAACCAGAGAACACAGTCCAGTTAGTTGAAACACACATTCGCTGTGTGACCACAAAATCTATTAATGGCAGTCACATAAAATCCTGGGTATCTGATTTATTGCACTCAGATACTCTATACATCTTCAACCCATTTCAATTCAGCTCAAAATTTGAAAATCCCTCCCATGCATTTATTCTTAATACATGCATTGATTCCAAGTCAGAATTTACGTAAACCAACGAAGTGATAATTGAAAGTACGAGTTCGAATCCTTAATAACGGATTTTTAGATTTTTTTGGAAATTCATTTGTAATATAATGAGTCGACTCAATGAATAAATCAAAAAATAAATGAAACCTGAATTCAGTATAACATTATTCCAATCTGTATGTCGTTGGCTTTTTCCACAACAATGGGTTTATTCTTGTGACTAATGTAATCAATCACCCTCTTTCATGTGACCTCCGGTGATACTACTTCACACCACCTACATCAAACACCCACAACTCTGTGATTTGCTTCAATATATTTTGTCTCTTTCTCCTACCTCTTCACTCTTTATATATCTCTCCCCCTCTCAATTTTCCATATCTATCTCATGTTTCTTCAAATTTCCTCTTATAAACGTGCCTCCTTAGCAAGAATACTAGAAAAAAATTAAATCCATGAGGAAGTTATCTCTCTTGGCTTTGTTATTGGTTTTTATTACTCTCCTTGTCGTTCCCGCTATGGTGTCTTCAAGGCGTATAGGCAAATTCAGAACCCGTAAGTAAATTTTTAAATCAATATTACACTTAAATTAAACCCCGGGCTTCTTTCAAATGCATCTTGTATCATTCAGACGAGTATTCTTTCTTCTATTCCTCACTCCTGCTGATCTAAATATTGTGACACATAAATATCAAATAATATCTGATGTTATAAATGTAGGCCATGGGCAGCTCCAACCACGAGTCCAGCCGCGTATGAGAGGCATTCCCACGTCGGCGAAGCCGCGGAGGAAGGGGGCGGACACGGTGGAAGTAGCGGGGTCAAGCTTGCCGGATTGCTCCCATGCTTGTGGGTCATGTTCTCCATGTAGACTAGTGATGGTTAGCTTCGTCTGTTCATCGCTGGAGGAAGCTGAGAGCTGCCCTATTGCTTACAAGTGCATGTGTAATAACAAGTCATATCCTGTACCTTAATTTGATTCAATGATTTGTTTTCTTTTTTTAAACGAAGATTTCTTATATGTTGGTTTTGATCGATCTCTTCAAAGTTGCTGTTTTGTTTTTGGTGGTACTCCAAGTTCCTTGTTAATTTATGTTGCTCCGTTCTCTGTTCCAAGATCCCATAAGGGGAAGTTGGAAAAGTCAAGTCTAACGTAGTCAAATCGTCCAAATTTGTGAAGGAAGACAATACAACTATACAAGAGTTGGCGGTAACTAATAGACGTATGGAATAGCTGGTCAATTTTTTTTTTTTTACATAAATCAAGAGATTTAGATTTTGAGAATATAAGAATATTACCTATCAAAACGAAAATGTTGCAACGTTTTGATTAAAATATTTACCATTTAAACATTTTAATCAACCGGAACTTATATTATTCAGCACAGTAGACAATCCAATATGGTTAAAAGTGATTTTTAAGTATCGATGTAAATCGCTAACAATTTTGCGGAACACCCAGATTAGTAGAGTCTAATTCAGAAATGAAAACTTGGTGCCTTTACATTTGTGTTTTTGGGAAATTGGTATCTTTGCTTTTGCTTTATGTCTTGTTATATTTATCGTATATCATCAGAATTTATGTGACATGATAAATCTCCCTTGATTAATTGAGGATTGAGTGTTATTAAATCCGCTATGTTGGGCCCATTTGTTCCTTGTAAATGTATTGGGCCTCATGAGCCCAGAAAACGCAAAACACCGAGCCATTGGATGAACCCGGAAAGCGCGGGAGCCTCCAAGATTTTAGGAAGTCTCGTTGCGGATGAAGGGCGGAGAAGATACAGAGATACGAAGTTGCAAAAAATGGAGCTTTTATTATTTTAGATTGGATTAGATTAGACAATAATAGGCTTTACTCACTTTACCATCATTGGTCATTACAATCCTAAGAACCCCCTTAACCATCTGTCCTAAATTAAACAAAAAAATGCCTTTCTTCTCTTCCTCCTCTTCCTTTTGTCCCCTCCTCTTTGCTGTCGAAACCCATTTCAGGCCATTGATCCTATACCTTCCTCTCCATCTCATCGTCTCCATTCTCATGAAAGGTGCAATCTTTGCCTCCATTTCCAATCCTTGCTTGTAAAGTCTTTTACTTTTCTTTGCTTTATGTAGTTGTTCCTTTTGTGTTGTTGGGTTGTTGCCATCTTGTCGTGTGTGTCTTTTTGGCGTTGAACCTTTTCTTAAACTCTAGAAAGTTGATGTTTAAAAGGTTGATTCCTTTAATTAAGGTGGATGTTCTTTGTTGGTTTAGGCAGGATATTATTTGGAAATCACTGCATCAACTAATTGAAATTCGATACGGTTGAGATTTTAAAAAAGGTGTTAGACACTATTTAACATTGTGCAATTATGTGCAATTATGAGGGGTTGAACAATCGGGGAGACATGGTTGGAATGTAATTATGCGTTACCTTACCTTTTCAACATCCCTTTTGACTTTTGAATTAGATTAAAGAGATGGTTAAAATGGGCGAAGGTTGAGTCTTTCATTTGTGTTTTAACTTTTAACCCATGACACTAAGGAAGAGTAGGCAGTGCTTTCCCTCTTGCTCTTCTCTCCACAGGGTAGGCATTGCATTGCTTCTGATTCAGAGTTTGTTTCTTAGTAGATAGAGTAGCATTTGATGGCCGAGTGGCTAAAGTTGTATTCTTTGCTTTGGCGAGTGTATGACCGTGTTACGAATAACACAACCAATGGTTTCTTCATAACCCGAAACTCTAGTTTGTAAATGGTTGTAGGCTTGCTTCTATGGAGTATAGATAGATGTTTTTGAAGGATAGTGTAGATTGATTGTTGAAATATAAGGTTATGGACCTGAAAATAGCGTTATGTTATCAAGAATTTCTTTGGATATGGATTCGGCGAGCAGTTTTATCTTGCATAGTTTGTAGTCTCCCCCCGAAAAAAAGTTTTTTATGCAAGCAGGGAAAGTTGAAATCACTGCCTGGTTGAGATTTGAAAGCTTTTGGACCTAATCAGATCCTTTAGGGAGGGATCACATTTTTTTGAATTATTATTAGTTGTTCCTGTTTTAATGTGATGAACTTCTCACTAGGAGATTTGGTTAACTGCAGAGAAATGAAAACTCGTAAACTGTTAATTGTCATTTCCTCAAGGTTCTTGGTTTAGCTGAAACGAAGCTTCCATTGGTTGCTGATAATGTGTGTTCATAGCTGTATGATCCCCATCCAGTTCTGCTCTCTGTTAAAAAGCTGCACCTTTTGGACTAATGCAGGTTGACGAGGATGAATTTTCTTGGACTCCAAATCATAGCGATGAAGACTTGGATTGGCCTCGACGTTCAACTCATGTAATTTCGCAGCTGACTCAATGTTTTAGTGAGTAAATTTTAGCTAAATCTTTTGAGCGGCTTGCTTTTTACATTTATGTGGTTGCTAAATCCGTAATGCTCATGTGGTTGATATAAAATATGTAGCTCTTCCTTCACCATTGCTGAGTTTATCTTCGATGTTGAATAAATTGCCTCGAACATTCATAGAAGTTGCAGCGTTTTTGGACTATTAAGGATACTTTAGAATCACGTCATTGGCAACCTAGAGTAGTTGAAACCTTACGAATTTAGTTACAGGAAAACAAATAGTAAAGCTCTGATATGGTCATGTCATCTCAGTTAGGCTAATCATTGCTTAGACTTTAGCACATCGCATTTGAGATAACTTCCCTGCTGTTCTGGTAGTGGTTCTTGTTCTCCCTCATTCTGGGCTCTCATCTGCAAATCGTGTTTCTTTAATTAGCTAGTATAGCATCATTTAAAATAATTCTCATTCACCCCAAATTATTCATCTCAATAAGCATTCTCTCATTTCAGCTATTCATGTCCATTGAATTGTAGCTAATGCTATGGTTGGACCACGATCATGGCTAGGAGGGCTATTTAATCGATCAGCAAATAAACGTAGTGGAAAGGGTCTTGACAGGCCTTTGACTCCTGAGCAGGTAATTGAGGAGCAACAATCCAACTGGTCTTCTTTCGCAAGTATCTGTTATCCGGTGAAATAAACGTTCTTGTTTGACTAAGGAAATATATTTTTATGTCTGTTGCGGATGTGAAACATAATAACTTGATGATTTGGTCCTTTTGAACATTGCTGCTAGTATTGTTAAGCAGTAACCTGCCAAACAAAGAGCAATATACGAATTCTTGCTGACCAATTTATCTAAGATGGTCCTTTGTCAATTAACTTTTACTAGGAAGTACGACTTAGAAGACTTCAAGAAAGGATGCATACACCATTTGATGAAAATCGTCCGGATCACCAGGTATCTTCACCCTATTCATGCCATTTTCATGGTTTCACTTTCACATTGTAAGAATGGGCTAGAGGGATAATATATTCAACGACCAATCGTAAAAAGCCTATCCCTTGGCATTCATAATACACATTACCAAGATAGGAGATTAAGATTTCAAAGTGCATAGCTTTATTATTAGTTCCGTGTGTTCCAAGTCGTATTCATCAAAGTAGCTAGATGACAGCTAATCCAAGTAGGTTTTTTTTTCTTTTATTTTTTAGAACAAGTAGGTTTTTCTCTTGTTGGGAGAACAAAGTTAACATTTTGCTGTTTAACTATGTATCAAAGTTAACATTGTTCACAGTTTGGTTAACTTTCTGCTCTTTAACTGTTTGCAGGAAGCTCTTGTATCGTTGTGGAAATTAGCATTTCCAGATGATCCTTTGAAAGGCCTAATTTCTGAGCAATGGAAAGATATGGGGTGGCAAGGTCCTAATCCTTCAACTGACTTTAGGTGGGTTTCAACTCGATATCCAAAATTTTCAAATGGATGACTTAAACTTACAAGGCACAAGAGAGGTGGAAGAAGTCTAAAGTAACAGTTTGATATCATTTTTATGATTCTGATCAGCCAAGCCTTTTCAAGATCTACTTGTAAAATAGCTGCAATTTCAAAAAAAGAAGTGTTTCTTTTTTGGTTTCAGGGGTTGTGGCTTTATTTCTCTAGAGAATCTGTTGTTTTTTGCCAGGACTTATCCGGTATGCTCTTCGATCTTTTACAATTTATCAATGCACTTGGCCAGCTCTAGTCTGTTCAAAATTGTCCATTTTTCGATATTTGCGCCTAGCTCCCTAGTATCTGATGTTGAAGGGAAAATTATTGATGATTATTACTGATTCTATGAAAATACGAAATGAAGGCATCTTTTCGTAGGTTATTATTCAAGCAGGGTGGTAAACGAGCGGCTTGGGAATACCCGTTTGCTGTTGCCGGCATTAACATTTCCTACATGCTCACACAAATGTTGGATCTACATTCAGGTTTGTGGACTTTTGTCAACAAGATTCCAAATAAAAAGTGCATATTTTATATTTCCTATGCTATAGGCATACCCCCCTTCCCTTGGTCAGTTTAAACGTCTGATTATGAACGAATCGCTTGAATCAATCAATTAGTAGTAAACACCAATTAACAATTTGGTGTTTATAAACTAGGTAAACAGACTATCCATGGAGATGAAGTTGACATCTGCTTGCTTTGCAAAGCATTTTAATTTATGCAGTTCCTTTCCTAGAAGAACTAGGGCCTTTAGCTGATGTCAGGCTTTGTGGTTACCGATGATCGTTACACCTCTACCAAGATTTGGTCTTGTAGCCATCGGTCTACAGTGCAAATACGCTTTCTTTTTCTCAAAAACTCCTTCTGGTGAACTGCAGACAAACCAAAATGCATCCCAGGAATGAACTTTATCAAGTTACTTGCAGGTAATTGCGATCACTTAAACAGGACGAAGGTGTGGCACGCTCCATTTTTTATTGTGCTTCATTAATGTGACATTATCAACTTTGTTTTCCGTCTTGCAGAAAACGAAGCTGCCTTTGATGTGTTATATTGCACCGCCTTCGAAATGATGGATGCTCAATGGTTAGCGATGCAAGCCTCGTATATGGAGTTCAACGTATGTAATTTCTCTCTCTCTCTCTCTGTCTCTCTCTCTCTCTCTCTCTCTCTCTCTCTCTCTCTCTCTCTCTCTCTCTCTCTCCCCCTCCTGTAGTTTCGGGTTTCATGGTTCTGAATCATATGCAGGAAGTTCTGCAAGTAACGAGGACGCAGCTGGAGAGAGAGCTGTGTTTGGAAGACCTGCACCAGATTAAAGATTTGCCTGCATACAACTTGTTGTATCAATGAAATAACGGATTTTTTCTGTTAACCCTCTTCCAGACACCAAACATGTACTAATTCTGGTACAAGGTCCATATTATTGCAGGTTACAATTTGGAGTCCATGATTTGATTTCTATCATCATGTCAAAGAACAACGACTTATTTTTTGAGCGGTTAATATCACAAGTTACTACTCATATATTTCTTTCGGATCTCAATTCATAGATTTTAATGAAAGTTCAGATTAAGCCATTGCTCCCTCACTAATTTCCTACATAAATATAACTAACCATTCATTGACAATAATTAGTCCAACTGCAAAAGGACTTGTTTACTACTATTAAATTGGGGAATACGAAACTTGCATATTAACCAACTAACAATCTATTCCAATAAGCAACTAAATCTAATTTAATGAACTTGCTTGCTGAGCAAGTTTGAAACATTTGAAAAAGAAGTGATTGCCATATAAATAGAGATGAAGACGAAGAACAAAGTGACTCATCCGATAATAAAAAATTCCAAGATATATAATCAAAGCTGGAGCGTGTATTAAATTCAAATCACTTGAGAGAAAGCAAGGATCACCATAGTTTAATACAAAGAGTGCACATTGGCAGTCATGGTCTTAGTTAGCTTTGAAATCTAGAGGTTGGTGGATAACCCGTTTTCTCTTTAAACTAGTGGTGTAAGGTTTCAAGTGAGACAAGAAAAAATGAAGTTTACTTGAACATTCATATTCTGTAATTAAAAAAAAAAAAGAGATTACAATTTAAGAGTGAACATGAACTCAAATGGACCCGAGTCAAACCGCTTTACATTAAATGCTGAATTTCTAAGTCCCCCTACCCTTTATTACAATTGATATGCTAAGTTTGCAAAGTTGGTAAAAATTGTTATCAACGACTTCACTTTTTTGGTTACATATTGTACCTACAAAGTCCGTTATTACTTATAACACCCATTAATTCATCATTGTCTAGCACATTGCAATTGAGATAACCGTCCCTGCTGTTTTGTTAGATTTTCTTGTTCTCCTTCGTTCTGGGCACCGATCTCCCAATTGTGTTTTCTTTTGCAAGCAAATGATGTTATTTAACATCATTTAAAATAATGCTCATTATTCGAAATTATTTATCTCAATAATCGTCATCGCATTACAGCTATTCATGTCCATTGAATTGTATTTAATAATTTGGTTGGACCACGATCTTTTGCAAGCAAATAAACATAGATCTCTAGTACACCGCCAAATACAATAAAAACCCAAACACAATAAAACTCATCTAAAATAATATTAGTAAGACCGAAGAAAAATATAACTTTAGAAAAGTTATAATATAACGAACATCTACTTTTTTGTCTCAATAGTAAATTTAGAATTTTGAATAATAAATAGCTAAATTATAAAAAATTACTTAGTCTATATTCAAATTACATAAATTTTGGTTCATTACGCTATTTAAATATCAAATATTATTATTATTATATTTTCTTACAACAAGACAACATTCACTAAATTTATTTGATGACCATTAAGAAGATAAATAATTATGTAAATTTTGTCAATCAAGAAAAATATAAAATAATATCTTAAAATATTTTTGATTTACAAAATATGAAAAATATATGTAAAAATTGGAATCAAAATTAATCAATAAAATTTTATGAAAGGCTATCAATTATTACGATAAAAAAATAATTATATTTTTACAGTGATCCCAAATAAAGACTAATTTTGTTATCAGTTTAAAAAAATTATCATTTTAAAGTACATCACTTTCCAAATATTTTATTGCACATAGATAAACAATTTGGTTTTTATTGTTTCGGGCTGAGAAACATAAAGAATAGTACCCACAACCAATTATATAAAGTTATTTTAGCATAATGAAGAAAATCTAACAATCATAAATATTTGTTATGAACGTTTTGATACAAATCTCCCTGACTCGAAGCTATATAAATTAGTTTAGTAGTTATACAAATATTAGTTGATTTAAAAAAAACATAAAAGATATGTCAGCATTGATTTAAATAACATGTACAACCATCTTTCTATAAATATGGTAACAATGGAAACCTTTATACAACATGAAATCAAACAAACAAACCAGAACCACAGAGTAACACAATGTCGTTAGACGAAGAATCATCGCTGAGAGGACAAGAAGTAATATGGCAACTCATGTCTGCCTTCGCAGATTCTATGACGTTGAAGTGTGCAACGGAGCTTGGAATAGCCGACATTATTAACTCTCATGGAGCTCCTCTTTCAATCACTCAGATTGCCTCAGGTCTGATTATCATCTTCTTTCTCCTCCCATCTTTAAAACACGCATACTATTGATGACCACTTGGTCTAATTATTTGCATTACTTTATTGAATTTCAGGCATGAAGGACTCACCGAGCCCTGACATGGCCTACCTTGCCCGAATCATGAGATACCTAGGCCGGAAACACATCTTCACCGTCCACAACCCACCAGACGGAGAGGGAGAACCACTCTACGGGCTAAACAACACATCAAAATGGCTACTAAACGACCCGGAGCCGAGCCTTAAAGCCATGGTGGCAATCTGGAACTGTCCTTGGGCACATGCCCCATGGCAGTACCTCGGCCAATGCATCAAGGAAGGAGGAACACCTTTCGAGAAGGCTCATGGGGTAGGGTTGTGGGACCTCGCCTCAGCGAACCAGGAGTTCAACAAGCTCTTCAATGATGGGATGGCCAACACGGCCAAGATCGACATGAGGGCCTTCCTCGAAGGTTACAAAGGTGGCTTCGACGATGTCGAGTCACTGGCCGACGTGGGTGGCGGCCTCGGCCGTCACTTGACAGAGATTGTGAAGGCCAATCCTCACATCAAAGGGATTAACTTTGATCTTCCTCATGTGGTGGTAACTGCACCTGCTTACGACGGAGTGTCCCACGTTGGAGGAAGCATCTTGGAGGCATTGCCTAGTGCTGATGTAGTTCTCATGAAGGTACATGTTAAATGATTCAGATATTTATTTCAACTACACTTTCATAATTACACTTTTTTTGTTTTCCATAATTATTTATAGAGCATACTGCACAACTGGGGTGATGAAGATTGCATGAAGATATTGAAAAATTGTCGGAAAGCGATAGGAAATTCAAAGAGAGGAAAACTAGTGCTGGTGGACGTTGTATTGCAACTGGACGAAAACAAACATTTTGGAGACATGGGACTTATATCTGATCTCGGTATGCTTGTATTTACAAAAGGAGGGAAAGAGAGGACCGAACTGGAATGGAAGAAGCTATTAAGTGCAAGTGGATTCTCTCGCTACAATATCATCCAAATCGCTGCTATTCCCTCCATTATCGAGGCCTTCCCCGAATGACACTCCAACACGTTTGCTCAGCTAGCCATTTGTGTCGAATAATGAATTGGGCATTTGTAATAAATAAACTTCATTACTTCAATCGAATAACATTCTAACGGGGGATGTAAATGAATCCTCATATCGATTATATAAGATATAGACATGTTGTAAAATAACGAACTGGGCTTAATGCTCAAAATAAAAAGAATATATTATACTTAAATACTTTCTCATTTAGCGTTTTGCATGCCATGTGATTTTTAAAAAATTTTGAATTTTAAATTTCAGAGTAATATGATAATGTGCCATATGCTACGTTAGGAATTAACAAAAACAAAAAATGTCCACGTTTGATAATTGACGGACAGACATGAGTTTGGGCATCTACTCGAATTGGTGAGAACTCCAAAATGTCTAAAAAAACTGTTTTGACTGAATTGGCTAAACCACATTGGCTGTATTTTTCCCATAACAAATGTACCAGCTTAGAATTTTTTTCTAAAATGGTTAAATTTCTTCATTGAGCAAATATCATACACAAAATAATGTATGTAGTTAAATTTAGATTATTATTCAATTATGTTTAATTATTATTCGGACTTTCAGGAAGACTTTTGTTAGACTCATAGTAGTTTCAATTTCTGTAAAAATTTATGTCTTTTGGCCTCTATATAATGAGATCACGTTCATCATTAGACGTTGAATTTTTGATGAATAAAATTAGGATTTTTTGTTTGTATCTTATTTACTTAATTATTCTTACGAATTAACGTAACAATATTTTATCATTTTTGATTATTACGTCTTTTGGTATATCACTTGTATGAAAAAAATTTCTCTAAAAGCACGTTAACTTCACCTAGCCGTTGGAGGGAGAAGTTCCAGCTCCGATAGCCAAAGAGCCTCCACTCCTACCGACTACATCTGAGCCTCCACTCCTAACGACTACATCTGACCTAAAAAATAAAAGAAAGAAAGATTAAGTCTAATTTAATGAACTGGCTGGGTGAGCAAGTTCAAAACATTTGAAAAAGAGAAGCCGTTGCCATATAAATAAAAATGAAGACGAAGAACGATAATAAAAAAAATTGGGAAAAGTACACACAAGTACCGTGTGGTTTACCCATTTCCAGAAACAGACCGTGTAGTTTTAAAGTTCCAAGTTTAGTACATGTGGTTATTTTTTTGGGACAATTTCGGTCCCGGGCAAGTTTTTAGCCTGACCGGCCACCTGTCATGGCCACGTCATCGCCACAACACCACAGGTAAATTTCAATTTGGCATGGCAAATTACAATTTTAGTCCCACATTAACATAATTTATTAGAAGTCAATTTTTAATTCTTAACCCTAAAAAACCAAAATAACCCAAACCCACTCCACTTCACCCCTACCCCGACACCCCACTTCGGAGTGATAGGGAGATTGTGGATATGACCATTATTGAAGCGAACATGGATTTTGCTGAAATCTTTGCTATTGAATTGGGAGATGAAATTCCTAGTGCGGCTATTTATTTTGGTAGGGGTGAAGTGGGGTGTGGGGGTAGGGGTGAAGTGGGGTGGGTTTGGGTTATTTTGGTTTTTTAGGGTTAGGAATTAAAAATTGATTTCAATAAATTATGTTAATTCAAATGCGGGACTAAAATTGTAATTTGCCAAGCCAAATTGAAATTTATCTGTGGTGTTGTGGCAATGATGTGGCCATGACAGGTGGCCGGTCAGGCTAAAAACCTGCCCGGGACCGAAATTGTCCCAAAAAAATAACCACAGGTACTAAACTTGGAATTTTAAAACCACACGGTCTGTTTCTAGAAACGGGTAAACCACAGGGTACTTATGTGTACTTTTCCCAAAAAAATTCAAAGCTGGATTCTGTGCTAAATCCAAATCATTTGAGAGAAAGCAAGGGTCACCATAGATTAATACAAAGAGTGCACATCGGCAATCAAAGTCTTAGTTACTTTGTAAACTTCTTCCGGGTGAGAATTATTTAAGTATTTTTGTGAGAGCAACAATATACATGTCGCTAGTTAGTTTCGAGACCTAGTAATTAGTGGATAACCCGTTTTCTGTTAAAACTACTGGTGGTAAGTTTTCAAGTGCGACGAGAAAAATTGAAGTTCACTGTGCTAGTTCATACTTTTTTGTTGTGAACAGTATTAGAAATCGATTCCTCCCAACATAAATTTAAGGTTAGATCCGTATCCAGTCACATTTACATTGATAATTTATATTTGAAAGAAAAAAAAATACGAGAGTACGGTTTAAAAATGGACATGGGTTCAGAAGAACTCGAGTCAAGCCACTATGAAATAATTGTTAAATGTCTTGGTCCCTACTCTTTATTACACTCGATAGACTAAAGTTTACAAAGTTTGTAAACCTATTTAACAACTGACTTAACCTTTTTTAGTTATTTATTGTACCTACAAAGTCAAATATTACTTACAACAAGTCACATTAATTCATCATTATCTAGCACATTGCAATTGAGATAACCTTCCCTGCTGTTTTTATTAGATTTTCTTGTTCTCCCTCGTTCTGAGCACTGATCTCCAAATTGTGTTTTCTTTTGCAAATATAAATGATGTTATTCAAGATCATTTAAAATAATGCCCATGAGTCCAAATTATTTATCCCAATAATCGTTCTCGCAATTCAGCCATTCATAGCCATTGAATTGTATTTAATACTATGGTTGGACCACGATCGATCTTGGCTAGGAAGGCTATTTAATCGATCAGCAAATAAACATAGATCGTAGCACGCCGACAAAAACTTGGGCTAGAAAAGACCACGTACCGCAAAACCCAAATACATGGATGATAAATTGTTTATTATTGTTTCCGGCCGAGAAACATAAAGAATAGGTACCGACGATAATTATATACAAATTATTTTAGTTTATTAAAAGATTAAACCTTAGTGAAAATATAACAGTAATAAACAGATGTCATGAAAATTTTGGCAATATATTTTCGACTTAAATCTATATTAATTTAGTTAAGTGGTTGTGTGATCATCTATTGATTTAACAAATTTAAAAGATAACTTAACATTGATTTGAATAACTTATACACCCATCTACTATAAATATGCTAACAATAGAATCCTTGAAACAATATAGAAACAACATACCTACCACAAAGTAAAACAATGTCGTTAGATGGAGAATTATCTCTCAGAGGTCAAAAAGTAATATGGCAACTCATGTCTGCCTTTGCAGATTCAATGACGTCGAAATGAGCAGCTGAGCTTGTAATAGCCGACATTATTTACTCTCATGGTGTTCCTCTTACAATCACTCAGATTGCCTCAGGTTTAATTATCATTTTCTTTCTCCTCCAATCCCTAGAACACGCATGCTGGGATGCGAAAGCATTTGTAATCCCACAACATGGCCTATCTTAACCGAATCATAAGATACCTAGGCCGGAAACACATCTTCACGGTCCACAACCCAACAAACGGAGAGGGAGAACCACTCTACGGGCTAATCAACACATCGAAATGGCTACTAAGCGACCCACGGAAGTACCTTTGCCAATGCATCAAGGAAGCAGGAATACCTTTCGAGAAGGCTCATAGGTAGGGTTGTGGACCTCGCCTCTGCGAACCCTGAATTAAATAAGCACTTTCTTGACGGGTACTGTTAGATCCGGAAATAAAAATATCCTTTCGAGGGTTAAAACGGATATTTCCCCTTTCAAGAGTGACTTGTCCGATAGAGTTTACCCTCCTTGGAGTGACCACTGCAGATATTTGCCCTTCCAAGAGTGACTTGTCCGATAAAGTTTACCCTCCTTGGAGTGACCACCGCGGATATTTGCCTTCCAAGAGTGACTTGTTCGATAAAGTTTACCCTCCTTGGAGTGACCACCGCGGATATTTGCCCTTTCAAGAGTGATTTGGCCGATGATATTTACCCTTGGGGGAGTGATTAATTCAATACTTTGCCCTCTAAAAGAGACCTTCATTGCTCGATGAAGGAGGGCAATCGAATGACTCTCGGCATACAAGAGGTGTGAACACCCACCTCGCCTTTCGGAAGGAGGAGTGGTGAGACCTATTTTCCCTTTTGAAAAGAGGGGTGTGAAGACCTTTTTTCCCTTTCGGAAGGAGAGGTGTGAGGACCGTCTTTCATTTTTGGAAGGAGGGGTGTGAGGACCCTCTTCCCCTTTTGGAAGGAGGGGTGTGAGAACCCTCTTTCCCTTTCGGAAAGAGGGGTGTGAAGTTCCTTTTTCTCTTTTGGAAGGAGGGGTGTGAGGACCCTCTTTCTCTTTCGGAAGGAGGGGTGTGAAGACCCTTTTTCCTTTTCAGGAGGAGGGGTATGAAGAGTCATTTTCCTTTTCGGAAGGAGGGGTGTGAGGAGTCACTTTCCCTTTCGGAAAGAGGGGTGTTAGAAGTCACTTTCCTTTTCGAAAAGAGGGATGTGAGAAAAGAGAGGTATGAGGAGTCACCAATTCTCTTAGAAAAAGGAGTGTGGAGAGTCACTTTTCCTTTCAGAAGGAGTGACTTTCAACTTACAAAAGGCTCCCGGAGCTTCGATGAACAAAATGTCTTGGTTGCCCGATAAGGCGCAGCCTTAGTACTCTATTCGGATGAGGTGTATTCGGCCACATAGGGTATTAGAAGTTTGCCTAGAGACACCTAGAACTTCCAAAAAGCGGAAGGTGTCAATACTTTGGTTAGTGACACCTAAAGCCTCCGAAAAGCGAGGAGTGTCAACATCTTAGCTATGACACCCAAAGCTTTCAAAAAGCGAATGGTGTCAACACCTTGGCTAGTAACACCTAGAGCTTTCGAAAGGCAAAGGGTGCCAACATCTTGACTAGTGACATCTAGAGCTTCCAAAATGCGAAGGGTGTCAACACCGTGCCTAGCGGCACCTAAGGCCTCCGAAAGGCAAGAGGTGTTAATACCTCTCTTAGCGATACCTAGAGGTTCCAAAAGGCGAAGGGTGTCAATACATTGTCTAGTGGTACTTTGAGGTTCCAAAGACAAGGAGTGTCAAGACCTTGCCTAATGACACCTGTCGGAGGTTGACGAACTATATCAAGAGACCGTATACGGTCAGAGAAGGTGATAAACACGAATTTTGAATTAACAGGAGAAGATAAATCATAGTGAACTTAGGATAACTACTCCGTGCGGATAAGGATGAACATCTACGAAGATAAGCCTTAGAAGAGTCCAAGTGTAAGAGGTAGACGGAGTCCTAGTGCAAGGAGGAGACAGAGTCTCTCGCCTATATAAAGGACGCTTGGGAGACGCATCAATCAATCAATCAATCAATCAACCACATAAATCTTTACCAAAGTTCAAAGCTTCTATTTTAGTTCTTAAGCCGGGCATTAGCGCTTGGTAAGGAGGTCGAGCATTAAAGCCTGATAATTGGCCGGGCAGTAGAGCCTGGTTAGGGAAGCTTAGTTAGGTAAGGCAGTAGTGATCGTTTGATCGTGTTTGTATCGTTGGGCGCCGACCTTGAGACGAGCCTTCAAGTCTTAAAGAGATCGACCTTGATACTCCTGTTACTTTTTTCCCACGACAGGTACAAAGGTGGCTTCAACGGTATCGAGTCAGTGGTTGACGTGGGTGGCGGCTTCGTTTGCCACTTGGCAGATATTGTGAAGGCCCATCCTCACATCAAAGGGATTAACTTTGATCTTCCTCATGTGGTTACGACGGTGTGTCCCATGAAAGTACATGCTAAATGATGCAGATATTTGTTTTCAACTACGTATATTCATTTTCACCCTTTTTTTCCCATAATTATTTAAAGAGCATATTGCACAACTTGGGCGATGAAGATTGTATGAAGATAACGAAAAATTGTCGGAAAGCATTACAAGGTGCGAAGAGAGGAAACTTGTGCTGGTCGTCGTTGTCCTGCAACTGGACGAAAACAAACATTTTTCTGTCATGGGATTTATCTATGATCTCGGAAGTCTTGTATATAAAAAAGAAGGGAAAGAGAGGAGCGAACTAGAACGGAATGTGAAATTTGTAATCTAAACTTGAGCTTGTAAATTAAGTTAAACAGAGAAAGCAAAAATCTGGACAAAGGTTTTGAGGAAAGAACAATGAACTGCTCCTCATTTTGATATAATTTTCTCTATACAAAAGTGAAGAGAAAGTTAATTGATTACAAAGGATCAGCTACCATGTATACATATTTGTCTTGTTGCTGGGGACAGTCCAGCATAATCAATTACAAGTCTTATTCTATTTCCAACGGAATACGGATGTGTTCAGTTTAGGGGTGTGTATTCGGGATATTCCGATCATGAAATTCCGAATCCCAAATATTCCGAATACCAAATAACCAAAAAAATTCATTCAGATTCTGTACCGAAAAAATTTCGGGATAATACCGATCTCCAAATTAAAATTTCAGGATTATCTCGAAACTTCCAAAAATACCGAAATTTCAAACCCTAAATCCATATTCCAAGTTTGGTCCCTTTGAAAATTTCAAACCCTAAATCCAGGTGGAAGCGGCCGGAGCTAGAGTTCCATGTCGCATTCGCTACAAGGCCACTTGGTGTGCTATTTGAAGTTTGGTTTCTTTGGAAGTTTCCTCTGCCTCTATCTTTCAGCGTAGTATTTACCAGGGGAGATTCAATTAGATTTTGGGAGGACGTTTGGCATTTGGAATCTTCTCTCTAGAAAATGTTTCTAAGATAATACCAAGTTTCATCTCAGAAAGGAGCAACGGTCTCGGCTTTCTGCTCTTCTTCTCAGAATTCGTTTCGCTGGTCGCTTACTGAGTTGCTTCTGGTCACTCTTCCATCACATATTGCTATTCTTGATCGGAAGTTAATTGCCGGAACTATTTCCATATATACATGGAAAATTGCGATTTAGTACTTGGTATTTCGATATTTCGGTAAAATCTCGAAATATTCTGAAATACTGAAATTCCCGAAATTTTTGAAAAATTGCTGCCGAATAAAATCCCGATCCCGAAAATCCCGATCCTAAAATCTCGAATACCGAAAAAGATTCGGGATTCCCAAAATACCGATCCCATTTGCACACTCCTAGTTCAGCCAATGGGGATGCTTCATTTTCCACCAATGAGATGCCAGCTTTGATCCTTCTTTCCACGTAATCTTTCACTTCACCTTTCATATTCCTTTTGTTGTTTTGGGCCACATGATGGGCTTTTTCTTCTTCTTTTACTTTACTTTGCTCTGCAACCTGTTATGAATCAACGAAGATTGACTTGATCCATCATTATTTTGACTAAGCAAAATATGCTTCATCATGGAAGAAGCTATTAAGTGCAAGTGGATTCTCTCGTTACAATATAATCCAAATCGCTGCTATTCCCTCCATTATCTAGGCCTTCCCCGAATGACGCTCCAACCGGTTTGCTCAGCAAGCCATTTTTTGTCGAACAATGAACTGGGCTTATAGTGTGTCAAAGTTTCCAAAGTTAAAATGTACTAAAAGGTAAAAATGTATTGTACTAAAGAGAAATTTTGTCATTATATGGAGGAAAAATTATGTAGGCATAGGTAGACTTGACCACCGTTCGAATTCGAATCAATTCGATTCAAATTCAAATCGAATTGATTCGAATTCAAATCGAATTGATTCGAATTTGAATTATCAAAATATTAAATATTAAATATTTAATTAATAATTAATAAATAAGGAATAAATGTTTAATATTTTTTGAGAAAAAATAAATTAAAGTTTGAGTTTGTACTTAATGCGCCAGAATAAGTTATCTACGATTTCGTGTTTAAGGGTTTCATCATTTAGGATTTAAAATTTTACAGTTTAGTATATAATTAAGCTTAAGATTTGGGGTTTAAAATTTATGATTTAATAAATAATTGAGTTAGAGTTTCAAGATTTTAGGGTTTATGGTTTAAGGTTTAGGGTTTAGGGTTTAGTAAATAATTGAGTTTGAGATATTTTACACTTATATATATATACACACAAATTTAATCAAATTCACTACAAATTTAAGTCGAATCAAATTCAAATTGAATTCGCCAGTTTTAAAACGAATTATAAAAATTTCAAACTGAATTCAATTCGTACCATTACGAATTCGAATCGAATTGTCGACGAATCAAATTATATACGAATTGAATCGAATTATTAACGAATTGAATTGAATCAAATTACGAATTGGATTCAATTCGTGGCCAGGTCTAGGCGTAGGGGAATCGTACATGGTGGCTTTTTTGTTTGGTGTTACTATTCACAAAAAATTACTAATTTAGTACTAAGGAAAAAAAATTACCAAAAGAGTGTCCACATCACCAATCCGGGTTCAAAACCCATAATTTGGTCTAGATTATGGGTTTTTAACCCGACGAACTAGATTACGGGTTTTTAACCCATAACCAGTAAATGGATTAAATACTGATAATCTGGTTCGGTGACCGTATTATGGATTTTTTTCCCTTTTTTGGTTTCATGAAATAGATCTCAAAAGTTATGCAGATTCAAAAAAAAATTCTCGAATTGGATATCCGAGCACCAAGATATGATTCTTTCAAAGTTTTTTTACATAATCTTTCAATTTTAATATTTTTTGAATTTCTCGATAAAAAACCCGTAATCCGATTTGGCCAGATTTTTAACCCGTAATTTGCAAAGAGATATTGACGTGAACACTATTTTGAGGATTTGTTTTAATACTATTTTAGTAAATTTTTGTGAATAGTAAAAAAAAACCCACGTGGTTCAATTGTAAGCAGGAACAAGAATTTGACCTCCAGAATAAAGTGGTTATTTGATAAGTAGGCGCGCGAGCTTTTTTTTTTATTCTCAGTTTTTAAGATAAGAAATTGGAAATCTAAATGTTAGAGATAATTCTATTTATTCAATTAAGAGGTAATAAGACACCAAAAAAATATTGGTATCTTGGTTATGAAATTTTTTTCTTATCTTGGTCATAACATGAAAAATTTCCGAGTCATTACATAATTTTAGAAAAAAATTCAAAACCCATTTGGACACCAATTTTGAGATAATTTTTTTATTAATCAAATTTGGAAAAAACCAATATATTAACACCTAACAGAAAAAAAAAATCCTAAATCTAAATGATTAAGGAATATGGTTACACACAATAATTTCTCAAACCATCAAGATTTAAATCAATGTTCCATATCAGAGCAAAATGGTGCTGCCTACTTTACACTACAACCACCAAAATTCCATCACTTTAAAGGTTCCCCCTCCGATTTGGAGTTTCTGAAGCTGGTTCTCAACCTCTGAGTGCAGCAATGGCTCCGGACTTGTGTGGGTCGGGGCCTCTGTTTGGGCGTGACAAGGACATCAACATTACGAAGTTTGACGGATAAGAAAACTCACGAGCCAAACCACTGCACTAAAAATGATCTCTGTACGAAATTTGACGGTCAGTGGTCCGTGTAAATTGGAGGTGGCGACGATTAGTGTTGAATTTCTAGAGCGGGTTGAGGATTGGGAGGTGAAGCGCGCGAAGATGGTCTAGAACTTGACTATTGAAATGGGCATGACTTGGGAGGATGAGGATCCAAAAATTCTTCGTACAATTCAGGATACGATTAGTGTTAATTAGTATTTAAGTTATCATTCTCAACATGCGGATGTTTATTTATTCGGAAACACAATCTTACATTTTATATTCTCCCATGGATCAAGGGCCGGAAGGAGCAAAGAAACATTGACATTAATTAATTAATTGATCCGTAATAAAATTTTCATATCGCATTCAAAAATTTGACTTATATTATATGAAAATTTAAAAATTTCTTCATACTTTTCCTGTATGATAAACTCAAAACTAATATACTATCTATTAGGGGAAGTTACTTACTGCCATGGACATTACTTGAATCCTCTTTGCGAGCATCTCAATTTATTCGGGAACGCATCTTACATTTTTTATTCTCAACAACGGTAAAAGATAGCAACGGTAAAAAAAAAAATAGGACCGAAGAAAGATAAGTGAGGCTTAAGGGGGAATATATATGGAAACAACAGAGAAGAAATCAGAAACAGAAAATAAAAGAATGTCGTTAGATGGAGAATCATCGCTAAGCGGTCAAGAAGTAGTATGGCAACTCATGTTTGGGTTTGCAGATTCAATGGCGTTGAAGTGCGCAACGGAGCTTGGAATTGCCGATATTATTAACTCCCATGGGGCTCCTATTACAATCACCCAGATTGCCTCAGGTCTAATTCCTGTATCCTCTCTTCTTCCATCTCTAGAGCAAACATATTTTTTGTGACCTTTAATTTAGGTGATTTAAACTAAATTTTCGGATTTTAAAGATTTTGGCATTTATTCTCTTCCAAATAAGATTTTTCACTTTAGGTACTTTCTGTTTTTTAGATTAAACAAAGAAAAAAATAAGATTTATTGTCATCCTAATTACTAAATATTAGTAAAACAAACATATTTTTGGTGAATTTTTAAATTTAGTCTATTAAGTTTAAACTTTCGGAATTTTAGACAATTTTAGATCTTATTTTTTTTCCAAACAAGATTTTTTCTATTCACAAAGTTGAGTTTGAACTTTCCACCTATTCTACTTTTTTTTTAGATCCTATCATAATCTTATTCTATTACAAATTATGCTTAAGCCAAAGTTTGAACCTTGAACTCCACCAACTCAACACCTCCTCCTACCACTAGGCTACTAGGCCACGGGTTCCACATGTTCTACTTACTAACTGTTGATAGAGTAAATTATTATTGATTACCGACTTGGTAAATTTCAGGCTTGAAGTACTCACCGATCCCTGACATATCCTACCTTGCCCGGATCATGAGATATTTGGCTCGGA
>SOPF01028804.1:0-18049 GCA_012979155.1 Hypericum perforatum | reverse complement strand
TCATTTGTTAAATATTTTTTGAAGTCTAATAACATATATATATATATTATATGATGTAATGTCCATTATTTAATATATAGTCGATCGAGTGAATTCCTGCATATTAGGTGGTGTTTTGATATAAAAATAAATTACATACGATGGCATAAATTTATTACGAATATTATTTTAAAATATTAATTATAATTCAAAAATAAATAACATATATTAATATAGTATTATGTATGGTTCAAAACATGAGCATGGAAACATTTACTATATACTTGAAATGGAACCTAATACCAGTCCTAACGAATTAACTTTTATATTAATCCGGTAATGTATATATTGGAATAGAATCTAGGCATTAGTAGTACGCTCGTACTTTATCATAGTATCATTAATACTATGGAACTAAATAGTAACCTTGTATAATAGTTTCATGATTAGTACTATATATATATATGTAGTACATACTACATATATTGGATTAATGACACTATAGTACTAGTGAACTACTACATTTCCATGATTAGTAGTACTATAGTAACCAATACTATTAGTTAGTGAACTTATAATAAGATCATAAAAATTATAGTATTAATTATAAACTTATAACATTGTGGTCATGATTAGTTATTACTATAATATACATATATTGTTATGGTCCAAAATAGTAATTAGCAATGCTAAGGAATAAATATCTTCTGCATATATGTATGACCCTCATTACATTTTTCGCTATTCTACACATATACACACACACGTATATATATAATCTACATTGCTAAATTTATAGTCTGTACATATAAGTATAGCATGTTGACTTAATTGAAACTACTATATAAAAATTACAATAAAAGAGAAGTTCGGCCTTGTGGTGATTTGATCTCCACTAAATATATTTAGCAGCAAAAAATTGAAAGTCCAACTACAATGTTTACTAACGATTTTGTCACCTCTAGAAACATTTAACCACGATATCACTTTTTTGCATGCAATTCATTATTAGCCAAGAAAAAATATGTCGCATCTAAAAACCTATAGCGACGATGAAATTTATATCGTCGCAATTGTGTTTTAGAGGGGAAACGATCTTCTCCGCAACATATTTTCATATACCATATCATAATTTTGACACAATAGATCTCTGCGACCATTAATCCGCCGCTATGTTTTCCCCTATGCATCCTAAAATTCTAGTAGTGTGTTGTATTTTTCTAAATTGGTCAATTTTTTATATGCATGCATTCTTTGATAGATTTTGGTTCTAGATCTTCTTCATCTTTCATAATACTTAGCGCTAAACATGATAAATAAAAATATCATCAACAATAACTTTATTTCGTTTCTATTTTCTTGTAGTCATAACATAATTTATTGAGATCTCAAGATTATCAAAATATTCACATACTTGATCTTCTATCAGAACCGATTTTTCTAGAGTCTATCCTTCCTCAATATGAATATGGACTGAAGATTTTTCGGAAGTCAAGATATCCTCTTTTCGACTATCTTTAAAAATTGCTCCTTTTTTACGAGAATTTTTATCTTTGAAACCAACATGTCTACATGTTTCATTTGTACCTTATTTTCATTGACAACAACTAATTATTCTTTAGAAACATCAATATTCCAATGAACATTAGTAGCTAGAATATGTGACTTAGTCACCCTCTTTGGGTCAGAAAAATATTTCACAATTAATTAGTTAAATTTTGAAAATGAATTATTTTTTGAACTTCAAGTTCACTTAGATTTACTCGAGGATCTAGATAGCACAAAGATAATTTTGAAGCTAATATCTTTTTTTAGGTTACTTATTTTCTCCCTCTAATATTGGAAAAATTGACTCATCAAAATGACAGTCAGCAAATTATACCATATATACTTTATTATTGATAGAGAATCAAATTCAACATATGTCTCCAATTTCTATGAGATCTCATGTTAATGCATTGTGGTGGAGTAGTTGGAACATAAATCGCACATCCAAAAACTTTTAGATAGGAAATATTTGGTTCATGACCATAAACCAATTGTGATTAAGATAAGTCATGATCATTTGTTGGCCTGATGCAAATTAATATTAATGCATGTAAAATAGCATGTCTCGAAAGTTGAAATATGGAATTTTGCAATTAATTGAATTTGTTTAAGAAATGATTCAACAAGACCATTTTGAGTGTGAACATAAGATATAGAATGTTTGACATTTATACTAATGGTTGTGCAATAATCATTGAATATTTATGTAGTAATTCACCAATATTATCAAGATGAATAGTATTAATTAGATTATTTGGAAAATGAGCTCGTAATCGATAATAAAAATACATGTAACCATATAATTGATACATCAATTAATACCATATAATATCTAAATGATCTATATGGTAGGTGAATAGGTCAACATATATCACCATGTATACATTCTAAAAATTCAAGAGATTCGTACCTAATTTTAGTTGACAATGGCATGGTTATTAATTTGCCTTGAGAGCATGCAATGCATGACAATTCATTAGATTAGAAAATCTTCTGATTTCTTAAAGAATATTCAGATGAATTGTTAATAATTCTTTGCCTCATAATTGAATCAGGATGGCCTAACCGATCATGCCAAACAATAAAATTAGTAAACTTCTGGTGTACGATTGCATGTATTTCAATGTCACTAATATATGTATAATATAAACCAGATAATAATAGGGTAATTTTTTCAACAAACACTTTTTATCCAAAATAATATTTGTGATAAAAAAATATTCCTTATTTTTTCATTTGTTGTCTCAACATGATACACATTTTGACGTTTATATTTGAAACTCAATAAACTTCTTTATAGGAGAATAATATGCATTATTTATGCAATAAATTGTACACCCGGTAAAGAATCATCTATTCTAGAACCTTCAATCAAATTTATAGTACTTGATATAGTACTCACATTGAATTTTGCATACATAAATGAAAGAAATATTTACATCCTTAAGTATGGTGTGCGTTTTGACACTTTCTGCTAAACACCGATCTCACTCTTTGATAGATGAGTTAAATTGAACTAATTCCATAATCTTTATAACTAAAAAATATTTATATTAAATATAAGAACAAAAACATGATAAGGAAAAATTTGAGGAACATTACATTGAATTCAATCAACAAAAATATGATAAGAGAAAATTCTCAGATAATATATTAAAGAAATAAAAGAACATTATTATAAAATTACTATTTAATAAGAAATTCTACAACATCCAAAAGAGTAAAGTCTTTTTGTTGAAAGTCGATATTATCCTCTAAATTTATAGTGTTAATATCGCCATCATTATTGACATAATTTGTCTCAATTTTTCCTTTTCTTTGTTATTATTATTGATAAAGTTTAACTAGATGATTTGGCACATGATAGGTACGAGTCCAATGATCTTTGCAACTGCAACGATGACACACATTTTTTATTTTCATTCCAACATTGTCATCTTTTTTCAGCTTTTTCTATTTATTTTCTCACTTCAAGTAGCGAGATGTGTACTTAAAATTACTACCATGGTAACAATATCCTCCATGACCATTACCACATCCACGACTATGACCTCAGCCTATATAATTAAATCTTGTCGCATTCACTTTAGAGAATGGAGCATAACCAATTGGTCACAGCTCATGATTTTTTTATATAAAAAATTGATTGTTTTGTTCACCTACAAGAAGACAAGAAATTAGTTCAGAATATTTCTTAAAATTATAAAAGAAGGTGTATTTTTCTCGAGTGTTCTGAAAATCTTAAAATTATCCAGTGTTCTGACGCACTGTATGGAAGATGAACTATACGAGTATCTCTCAAGGAAATGTCCACAAACTATATAAAAGAAGACAAAGAAGAAACAACAAAAACTCCGGGCCAACCCCTGCATCAATTTATAACACCTCCTTGTTGCCCTCCAATTGATGAGAGGGCATCTCTCTCCAGCTCTGCTTGCAAGCAACTTGGTGGCCAAGTGAAGACTAGTAGCTCTCTGTCTCGTGGAATGAGCAATTTTGTCAATGCATGAGCATCACCATTCACCTCCCTACATACATAAACAAAACAAAGTCGAGCGAAGCTGGGGAAAAGTCCCTGATAATCTCCCAAGATCAAATCTAGGTCACTCTTATACGAACTCCTTCTGTATAAATGATTCATTACTACTTGACAATCCAATTCCTTGACTACCCAACCCAACCCCAATGAAGCAACAAACTCAGGACCTATCAGTATTGCTTGACCCTTTAGTATAGTATGATGATGTAAATGCAGAAAATGCCTAGTCACTACTACAACAAACTAGCCACCATTATCTTTTATCACCATTCCAACCTGTCCTCCACCATTGTCATTGATTCTTGCATCGACATTCACCTTAAACTACTCCACCTTGGGAGGGTGCCAACAAGCATTTCTCACCAGTCTGTCACCCTGCGACTGATCCTCTCTCCAAAAAATCACATAGAAACCAAAATCCTTTTACTCTTTATTCAGAAATGACCACCTTTTCTGTCAGATGAAACACTTGTAGATTACGGATCTTCCATATGGACCACATTGCAGCTGCATGCCTACTACATTTCATTGCATCCTGATTAGAAAACAATGATGAATAAACATCGAAAGCCTGCCACGAAGACATAAGCTGGAGAACTACCCCCATATCATGCCAGATACATTGTACGATTGGACAAGCAAAAAGCAAGTACGCAATTGTCTCCGCTTCCATATCGTATAAAGGGCATTCATCTTCCACCTCCACTCCCTTCCAAATCAGATTGGTTCATACTGGTAAGTTGTTGTCCATCGCTCTTTAGAGGAAGGTTTAATCCACAACGGGCAGATCATATTCCAGCATTTATTTAGTAGCATTGACCCTATATTAGGAATAGATGCCATTGAGGATTCAGCCCACCAATTATTAAAATCAACATGATAACCACTTTTGATAGTGTACTCTCCCTCCTTGGTATGACGCCACCTAAGTATATCTTCCAGGTTTTGCAAGCTTAACTACACATTCAAAATACATATGACATCCTCCTCTAAAAAATAGCGTCTAAGTAGTTCCTCATTCCATGTTCGAGATTCTTCCAGTATAAAGTCAGATACTAGTTGATAGGAGTCCATACCTGGGTATTGATAAGTAGGCTGGCCATTTTTCGTACCGGGTAACCAGTAATCATCCCATAATCGTACCCAAGTACCAGAACCAATCCTACACTCTAAACCCTATTTCAACAGTTGTATACAACATAAAATACTTTACCAAGTGAAGCTAACTCTCAGATTTTTCTCCAACTCTAGCAATGGATATCTCAAAAAATAAATAGCTTGCAGTATCAAGGTCGCAAAGGAATCTGGGGTTGTTAAGAGTCTCCACCTTTGCTTCGCTAATATTGCCCTATTAAAGTTTTGCAGTTGCCAAAAGCCAAGGCCTCCCTCCCTCTTTGATCGACATTGATGTTCCCAACTATGTTAGTGAATCTTCTGTTCTCCATTAGCACCACCCCAATAGAACTCACATAATAGTGACTCAATCCGTGCATAGGTACCAATGGGTAATTCAAAGCAACTCATCACATATGTCAGAATAGATTGAAGGACTAATTTAATCATTACCTCCCTCCTAGAGCAGGAGAGAGTTTTCACCTTCCAAGTTCCTATCTTATCATATATCTGGCTCTTAAGGTACGAAAACATATGCTTCTTTGACCACTTGATAACACTGGGAAGCCCTAGATAGATTTCCTTTCCCCCACCCAGCCAAACACCTAGAAAACCCCTCAACCTCTCCACCTCATTTTCGTCCAAGTTTTTGCTAAACATCATAGCATTTTTACTTAAATTAACACATTGGCCCGATGCTTGTGCATACTCATCGAACAACTATAAGATATGTCTAAACTCTGTCTCACTAGTGTCACGACCCAAATCCAGGCCGCCGACATGGCGCTGGATCACGCTCTCCAAACCAAAGAGCCGTGGTCCAACTAGCCTCATACATACACACATATCGAATCGCAGAAGCATAATTCAAATGCGGAAGCATAAATTCATATATTACATATATGATACAAATATTCTCATACATAAAACTTACAATTATGCTTGCAAAATTCTAAAGTCATACAAATCCAAGATTTACAATATGTACAATGGAGCGACTCTGCTAGATCACAAAAAAGAATCATACACATAGGCACATTCCGATCCGAATAGGTATCGCGAACGCCATATCATATTCACATATCGTACACATAGACACATTCCGATCCGAATAGGTATCGCGAACGCCAAAACATGGATGGACTTTGGATAGGTCTAGAATGTGTCACTCCTTCTCACAACACGAGGATACCATATCTTATAGCGCTTTCATAATCAAACTCCGCCGGCCATATCATAATCATAACAAATCCAATGTATCCTCAAAACATGTGCACATGTGCCAACATCCCCGGTTGGTCACGGATAGACCTCATCGTCCGCCATCAGACAAAGTGACTCACACATATCACACATATTCATAATTTTCCAAGATATATTCACATAATCCACAAGACACATTTTTGTCAAAACCATGCATAAACCGAAAATCATCAAACGCACACAAATCAAAGACTCATATTCACAGTCCATCAAATCACCACATAATCACCATATCATGACAAAGCCACAAGTTTATAACAAACAATGTTAGCCAAAACAGAGGTTAGGGATAATATCGCCCTACCTTAATCCAAATTGTCCAAATGCTCCAAAAGTTTCCACACACCACTTCATGATCCACGTTGCTCAAATGCCAAAGTGCGATCAACTAAACAATAAGAGTAACCTCCTATCAAACATCATCCTCTCAACACAAGGAAAATGGCAAAAATCATACTTAAGTCCCTAATATCCAATTTCTTCACAAGTTCTCTAAATTATGCACAAGGGTCTTTAAATCCAACACCAAAGTCTCTAAAATCTTATTTATACACCAAACCTCCAAAATATGCATAATAATCCTCCTATCTCATCATTAATGACTAGATCAACATCAACCATCCTCATATCATCAACCAAACCTCAATATCCATATATGCTCTTCACTAAGGTTTTAGCTTAAGGTTTTCCAAAATAATACACAAAAATCCTCCAATCACAACCTCAAAGCATAATTCACCATCTAAACTTATCACATCTTTCATTTAAACTCTCAAAACCTCAAGCTCCAAAAATTCATAAATCTCAAAAGTTGCTCAATCATCACAAACTTACACCAACTTAAAGATCATCACAAGATCTATACTTATATTCAATAAACTTAAGCCTAGAAATCACTTACCAAGCTTCAAATCAAAGGAAGACCCTTTCTCCTTCTTCTCCTCTCTTCTCCCACGTTTTCCCCTTCTCTCCCTCTCTCTCTCTCTCTCTGTTTTCAATGGATGAGCACAAGTGATTCCACTTACAAGCCTCTCTTAGATATTTTCATTGAAAACTTACCATAAATGGTAAGTTTACCAATCAACCTTTTTCTCTTTTGGTCCTCAATCTTTCAAGTCATTCTTTAACACTCCTAAACCTCTACATAAGTTCTAACAAGTCCTCAAATCAACCCTTAAGCCATATTTGCCATATTTCTCATCATTTGGCAAAATCTTTCAATTCTTACGAATACATACCTAAAACCGAGCTCCAAAAACTCTCCCATGATCTCACCAACTAAATCCTCAATTGTCAAAACTTAAATCATCAAAGTTGAACTCCTAGATGTTATGAACATCCTTGAATTGGAATTACTCAAATCGGAGGTCGTATGAGGAAGTTATGAATTTTCTAAGAAAAGTGTGCGCAGCCCATAAAATCCTAGCGATCGCTAGAAAGGCTAGCGATCGCTTGTATCGGGCCTCTTATTTTACATAGCGATCGCTAGGAATGGTAGCGAGCGCTACAACCCAAAATAACAAAGTTGTAGATCTAAGTCTTATGGATCTATTCGGCTTGGAATCGCTTGATTCGGAGTTCGTATGAGAGAGTTATGATTTTTCTACCAAAAGTCAACGAACTAAGCCTATCATTCCTAAACCGACCGTAATCCACTCAAAACTCCAAAACTCGACCTCAAATAATAAAACTCATATCAACAAAGTTGTACATAAATGTGTTACGGACATACACAACTTGAAAACATCCAAATCGGAGTTCACACGAAAAAGTTATACCTATTCCCCCAAAGGATGACGAATTCAACTAAACGGTTTTAAAACCGATCAAAACAAAATAACCAAAGGTCGGACCAAATGGTCGCAACCAAGACAATATTTACGAGGGTCATAACAGTTTCCCCTCCTTATAAAATTCGGTCCCCGAATTTGCCTAACGTAAACCGACTTACTTGTCAAACAAATAAACAAACTTACTTATCACACAATAAATGAGGGTGTAATGGTCTCTCCTCCTTATGGAACTAACCGAGTACCTTGATAAATGAGCATTTAGTCCACACAGCTTGACCATCGGAAACTCTCTACTTCCGAGCTTCGAAAACTCATATTCCAAAATCTCAAACGATTCCACATATCTTAAACTTAGCTTACTCTCTTTCCAAATCTCGTAACACCTTCCATCGAAGATACATAAGAAACATACTTGAACCTCAATTCAAACCATCTACTCTGAGCTTTCAAAGCTATTTTCCGAATCAATTGTCTTCTCAACCATGATCATCTAAGACTTCCACATTCTCATACCATTTCTCAACAACTTTCTCCTAATATATCAATGATCCAAACCTCTGGCCATACCACAACTCATACAATATCATCTGATTACTTTGATAACCATTATTTCATGAGAATTCCATCAAAGACAAATAAGATTCCCAACTTCTAACAAAATCAATCATACATGATAGCATCATATTGTCGAGAATTGAATTGCTCTGACTGTCCAACTATCTGAAGATGAAATACTATGACAAAAAATCCAAATGAATACCCATGGTATCTTCAAATTTCTTCCAAGTCTGAGATGTAAAAATATATCCCTCAATTCAGAGACGACAAAGATGAGAATTTCATATAGACAACCATTATAATCAAAGAATAACTGAACAGACTTAGTAGCATCATATGGACTCTGAATCAGTAGAAATATGCAGACTTTGACATCCCATATAAGATAATCCAGACTGAATCAAATTTGAAGTCAGAAGATCTACCAATAGATCCATCGAAAACCATTCTTGTTTTCATTCTAGAATATCCAACGGTTGCAACAAATCCCCGATATCCTTATTCATATCATTACATCAATTACTATCTCTCACATCATGATGCATTTTCGTAGATCCCAGATGCATATCGTAGACAAACTCTAGCAACATACTATCCCGGATGATATAAAGAAAGACCATAATTTTTTTTACATCTTTCACATCAAATACAACCATCTGAACACCATAGTATAAACCCCATTTAAACTGAGATAGAATTTAGGAAATTCATCTTCTTCAACTTTTTCGACCATCTCATCAACTCAAAATCATCCCTCCAAATTCTATAACTTATCATGATCGGTTTGCATATGTAACTCACCTAACAATTCTGATTCATTTCCATCAACGCTGTTATCAACTCTAATCCTTAGTTGACTATCTCATATATGTTTGAAACCAAAGATACGAAGACCACTGATATATCAGATTTTTCCACTCAAAGCATCGGCCATAATGTCAACCCCAAGTAGAATACATAGCAAGGACAGCAGAACACAAAAACAAGATATAATCCATCTGAACAGAACTTGACCTCATTTAATAACCACAACCAAGATAACCATTACTGAATCCATTCCCAATCCTTTAAAATTCCATCCATCTATTATGTCTCATATTCAGATCTCGTTGCTCAAGGGTGTACTTAAGACATACACATCCATAATTATGATCAAAAGAGCCTCAAACCTCTCACCATATAGATAATATCTCCAAATCTTTACCGCAAAACAACTGCAACTATTTTCAAATCATGCAGTGGATAGTTATGATCATACTTCTTCAACTGTCTTGGGGCATAAATAATCAAAATCCTATCTTGCATCAATACTCATCCTGGACCAATTCTAGAAGCATCACAATATATCGAATATTTTCCAGTTGTAGACGATGAAGCCAAAATTGGTGCATTCGTCAGAAAGTACTTAACTCTTGAAAACTTCTCTCACAATTTTCTATCAACTTGTACTTCACATTCTTCTGAGTCAATCAAGTCAATAGAATGGCCCAAGTAGAAAATCCTTTTACGAGATGTCTGATATACTCAACTGAACCAAAAATGCTTCATACCTCCATAATATTGGTAGAAGTTAACCAATTAACCACAGACTCTATCTTCTTTGGCTCAACTGACACTCCATCCTTGAGAATAATATATCCTAGGAATGAACACTCTGTATCCATACTTCACATTTAGAAATTTTGACATATAACTGATTATCCGATAATGTCTTCAGACGAATCAAAGATACCTTTCATGTTCTTCCTTAGTCTGTGAGTAAACTAATATATCATCATAAAGACTACCATAATTACTCAAATATGTCTTAAACATCCGATTCATCAATCCTTTAAAGAAATCCAAAGTATTCATAAGACCAAATAAATTAACCAAGAATTCACAATATCCATACTAGGTTCTGAAAGCTGTCTCGATCACACATCTTTCTTCCTATTCTTCAACTACTGGTACCCTGATCTCACGTCAATATTGAAAACCACTTGGCATCTCACAACTGATCAACGAATCATCAATACACGAAATAAGATACAAATGGCAAATTGTTACCTCATTAAGTTACCGATAATCAACATATGATTTCAAACTCTCAACCTTCCTCCAAATAATATCATCAGAGCACCCCATGGTATAATACTAGACCGAATATTTTCCTTATCCAATAAGTTCTGTAATTCAATCTTCAACTTTCTTAACTCAACAGTGCCATATCATATGGTCATATCAAAATCAGATATATTCCTTATCCATCTCAGATTCTTTAACAATCTAGAATCCTTCAGACATAAGGTAGGCCTTGATGGATTCATTATCCCAACACCCCAGTATAAAGATTCTAACTCACTCTCAGACTTATACTTCATATTCTTATTTAAAACAATCCACCATAACATGATGGCATGATAACCAGTCCATACCCACTTTAACATCGAATCATCCAAAAGCAACCAATTAACTCAAATCCTTTAAATGCTTGGTTCATTACCAAATATCCCATATGTATATACCCTATATACAAGTCACTCATCCATACAAGCATACACAATAATTCTGTTTTACCAACCGAACCTCAGCGAAGAACGTGCTAAGTTCAGTGAAAATTTTACCATTCAGGAATATGTCACACACTTCAAATGCAATACATACATCACTTAACTCTCCTGCATATTTCTAATATCATAGAGTCTCACAATAAATCTCAATTTCCCCAAGAATCAATATGCCAAACTTTTCTCTTTGAGCTTGCTCAACTCTGAACTTAACCAGCAAATCCAACTTTCAAGATGATGCTTAGAACATTTCCAACTCGTTCCTCTTCCACATTCAACTATATAGCTTAGTAACCCTCACACAATTCAAAATTGATTTCCCCTAGCCATCTCAGAGTCATATGGATCTTCTTCTTATATAGATAGATCAGACTTAGGCACACTAAAGAATTGACACACAGAAGAGGACAAAGACATGACAAATCCTATGCTCCATTATACACAACACAAAATTCAAACTCAACTTAAGTTCATCAGATTTAGAGCTCTAAAAACCTATAGCTCTGATAAACTTATAGCTTTGATAACTCAAACTTCAGACAACCTTATAGCTCTGTTAACCTAGCTCTGATACCAACTCTGTCACGACCCAAATCCAGGCCGCCGACATGGCGCTGGATCACACTCTCCAAACCAAAGAGCCGTGGTCCAACTAGCCTCATACATACACACATATCGAATCGCAGAAGCATAATTCAAATGCGGAAGCATAAATTCATATATTACATATATGATACAAATATTCTCATACATAAAACTTACAATTATGCTTGCAAAATTCTAAAGTCATACAAATCCAAGATTTACAATATGTACAATGGAGCGACTCTGCTAGATCACAAAAAAGAAATACCATCTGGAGACTTCGAGAAACCCGAGAAGTAGATGACGATTTCAAACATATAAACAACAAAGACCCTCCAGATGTCACGATCCTTAACTTTCATCACCTGTGGAGGAGGGGGTAAGTACTTGGAAGTACTTAGTAGAGGATATTAAAACTAACCTATAATTAACTAACCAACCACATTCATTGACACAAATTCATGCATAGACAAATGTTCCAAATTAACATTTAGCACATCACAAGTAATTCGATCGTAAATAAAGACGAATTCATAATCATACACATAGGCACATTCCGATCCAAATAGGTATCGCGAACGCCATATCATATTCACATATCGTACACATAGACACATTCCGATCCGAATAGGTATCGCGAATGCCAAAACATGGATGGACTTCGGATAGGTCTAGAATGTGTCACTCCTTCTCATAACACGAGGATACCATATCTTATAGCGCTTTCATAATCAAACTCTGCCGGCCATATCATAATCATAACAAATCCAATGTATCCTCAAAACATGTGCACATGTGCCAACATCCCCGGTTGGTCACGGGTAGACCTCATCGTCCGCCATCACACAAAGTGACTCACACATATCACACATATTCATAATTTTCCAAAATATATTCACATAATCCACAAGACACATTTTTGTCAAAACCATGCATAAACAAAAAATCATCAAACGCACACAAATCAAAGACTCATATTCACAGTCCATCAAATCACCACATAATCACCATATCATGACAAAGCCACAAGTTTATAACAAACAATGTTAGCCAAAACAGAGGTTAGGTATAATATCGCCCTACCTTAATCCAAATTATCCAAATGCTCCAAAAGTTTCCACACACCACTTCATGATCCACGTTGCTGAAATGCCAAAGTGCGATCAACTAAACAATAAGAGTAACCTCCTATCAAACATCATCCTCTCAACACAAGGAAAATGGCAAAAATCATACTTAAGTCTCTAATATCCAATTCCTTCACAAGTTCTCTAAATTATGCACAAGGATCTTTAAATCCAACACCAAAGTCTCTAAAATCACATTTATACACCAAACCTCCAAAATATGCATAATAATCCTCCTATCTCATCATTAATGACTAGATCAACATCAACCCTCCTCATATCATCAACCAAACCTCAATATCCATATATGCTCTTTACTAAGGTTTTAACTTAAGGTTTTCTAAAATAATACACAAAAATCCTCCAATCACAACCTCAAAGCATAATTCACCATCTAAACTTATCACATCTTCCATTTAAACCCTAAAACCTCAAGCTCCAAAAATTCATAAATCTCAAAAGTTGCTCAATCATCACAAACTTACACCAACTTAAAGATCATCACAAGATCTATACTTATATTCAATAAACTTAAGCCCAGAAATCACTTACCAAGCTTCAAATCAAAGGAAGACCCTTTCTCCTTCTTCTCCTCTCTTCTCCCACGTTTTCCCCTTCTCTCCCTCTCTCTCTCTCTCTGTTTTCAATGGATGAGCACAAGTGATTCCACTCACAAGCCTCTCTTAGATATTTTCATTGAAAACTTACCATAAATGGTAAGTTTACCAATCAACCTTTTTCTCTTTTGATCCTCAATCTTTCAAGTCATTCTTTAACACTCCTAAACCTCTACATAAGTTTTAACAAGTCCTAAAATTAACCCTTAAGCCATATTTACCACATTTCTCATCATTTGGCAAAATCTCTCAATTCTTACGAATACGTACCTAAAACCGAGCTCCAAAAACTCTCCCATGATCCCATCAAAAAATTCCTCAAATGTCAAAACTATTTTAACCAAGTTGTAGTCCTAGATGTTAAAAACATTCTCGAATTTGAATCACTCAAATCAGAGGTCGGATGAAGAAGTTATGAATTTTTGAAGAAAATAGTATGTAGCCCAACGCCCGCTCGCAAGCCCAGCGCCCACTTGCCTCTGTTTCGGAAAAAACTGTAACTCCCCAGCGGTCACTGGCCCTTCGAGCGCCCGCTGGGTTCTACTCTCGAATAAACTCAAATCAGTAAAGTTGTAGATTTAAGTCTTACGGATCTACTCGTTTTGGAATCGCTCGATTCCGAGTTCGTATGAGAAAGTTATGATTTTTCTACCAAAATGCGACGAATGCAACTAACGCGGTTTTAAAACTGACCAACACAAAACAACCAAATGGTCGGACCAATGGTCGCAACCAAGAGAAAGTTTACGAGGGTCATAACAGTCTCCTCTCCTTATAAAATTCGGTCCCCAAATTTGCTTAACATAAACCGACCTACTTGTCAAACAAACAAACTAACTTACTTATAACACAAACGGATGAGGGTGTAATGGTCTCCCCTCTTTAGGAACTAACCAAATACATTGGTAAATGAGCGTTTAGCCCATACAACTTGACCATTAGAAACTCTCTACTTCTGAGTTTCTAAACTTCACATTCCCAAAATCCCAAATGATTTCATATATCTTATACATAGCTTACACTCTTTCCAAATCTCATAACACCTTCCATCGAAGATACATAAGAAACACACTTGAACCCCAAATTCAGATCCAATATCCCATCTTCTTTTATCCGATTATGAAATCCATCTGCTTTGAGCTTCCAAAGCTATTTTTCGAATCAATTGTCTTCTCAACCATGATAATCTAAGAACTCCATATTCTCACACCATTTCTCAACAACTTCCTCCCAATATACCAATGATCCAAACTTCTAGCCATACCACAACCCATACGATACCATCTGACCACTCTGATAAATGTTATTGCACGAGAAATCCATATAGACAACCATTATAATCTAAGAATAACTGAACAGACTTAGTAGCATCATATGGACTCTGAATCGACAGAAATATGCAGACTTTGACATCCCGTACAAGATAATCCAAACTGAATCAAGTTTGAAGTCAGAAGATCAACCAATAGATCCATCAAAAACCATTCTTATTTCCATTCTAGAATATCCAACGGTTGCAACAAATTCCTCGATATCTTTATTCATATCATCACATCAATAACTACCCCTCATTTCATGATGCATTTTCATAGATCCCAGATGCATACCATAGACAAACTCTCACAATACATACTGTCCCAGATGATATGAAGAAAGACCATATTGTCTCTTCTTACATCTTCCATGTCAAATACGACCATCCAAATACTATAGTATAAACACCATTTAAACTGAGATAAAATTTAGGCAATCATCTTCTTCAACTCAGAATCATCCCTTCAATTTCTATAACTTATCATGGTTGGGTTGCATATGATACTCACCTAACAGTTCCAACTCATTTTCATCAACACTGTTGTCAACTCTAACTCTTGGTTGACTATCTGATATATGTCTAAAATCGAAGATACGAAGACCACTAACATATCAGACTTACCACTGAAAATTTCTGCCATAATGTCAACCCTGAGTAGAATACATAGCAAAGACAACAGAATTCAGATATATGGTATAATCCACCTGAACAGAATTTATCCTCATTAAGCAACCCCAAACAAGATAACCATCATCGTTCTCATCCTTAATCTTAATGCAACTGTTCACAAAATAGACAAGTCCACTAATAACACATTATCTCAAAAGCAGATATCACAGCTTCATAACATAGCCACCAACATCAAAACTTCATAACATAAAACAATCGTAACCCTTCAAAACTCCATCCATCTCTTCTATCTCATTTCCAGATCTCGTTGCTCAAGGGTGTACTTAAGACATACACATCCATAATTATGATCAAAAGAGCCTCAAATCTCTCACCATATAGATAATATCTCCAAATCTTTACCGCAAAACAACTGCAACTATTTTTAAATCATGCAGTGGATAGTTATGATCATACTTCTTCAACTGTCTTGGGGCATACATAATCAAAATCCTATCTTGCATCAATACTCATCCTGGACCAATTCTAGAAGCATCACAATATATCGAATATTTTCCAGTTGTAGACGATGAAGCCAAAATGGTTGCATTAGTCAATAAATACTTATCTCTTGAATACTTCTCCCACAATTTTCTATCCACTTGTACTTCACATTCTTCTGAGTCAATCAAGTCAATAAAATGGCCCAAGTAGAAAATCCTTTTACGAAATGTCTGTAATATCTAACTGAACTAAGAACCTTCATCCTCCATAATATTGGTAGAAGTTAACCAATTAACCATATCTGCAATCCTCTTTGGACCAACCAACAATCCATCCTTAGAAGTAACTCATCCTACGAATGCCACACCTTGTGACAAAAATTCACACTTAGAAGTTTGTCATATAACTGATTATCTGATAATGTCTTCAGACCAATCAAAGATATCTTTCATGTTCTTCCTCAGTCCGTGAGTAAAATAATATATCATCATAAAGACTACCATAATCTGCCCCAATTATGTCTTAAACACCCGATTCATCAATTCCATAAAGAAAACAGAAGCATTCATAAGACCAAATAATTTAACCAAGAATTGACAATATCCATACCGAGTTCTGAAAGCTATTACAATCACACATCTTCCTTTCTATCCTTCAACTAGTGGTACTCTGACCACACATCAATCTTGAAAATCACTTGGCATCTCAGAGCTGATCAACAAATCATCAATACACAAAATATGATACTAATGGCAAATTGTTACCTTATTGAGTTACCGATAATCAATATATGATTTCAAACTCTCAACCTTCTTCCGAATAATATCATCAGAGTACTCCACAAATATTTTTCTTATCCAATAAATTCTGCAATTAAATCTTCAACTCTCTTAACTCAGTAGGTGCCATACCATATGGTCATATCAAAATCAGATATGTTTCTTATCTATCTCAGTCTCTTTAACAATCTGCAACTCTTCAGACATAAGGTAAACCTTGATGGACTCATTATCCCAACACCATAGTATAAAGATTCTGACTCATCCTCAAGTTTAAACTTCATAATCTTATTTAAAATAATCCACCATAACATGATGGCATAATAACCAGTCCATACCCAATTTAACATCGAATCATCCAAAAGTAACCAAATAATTCAAATCCTTTAAACACTTGGTTTGTTACCAAATATCTCATATGTATATACCCTATATACAAGTCACTCATCCACACAAGCATACACAACAATTCTATTTTGCCAACCAAACTTTAGCGAAGCACATGCCAAGTTCAGTCATAATTTATCTTTCAGAAATGGGTCAAACACATCCAATGCATTCCATACATCACTTATACTTGACTCCTTTATATATTCCAATATCTCAGAGTCTCAGAATTTACCTCAAATTCCCAAGAATCATCTTACCAAACTTTTCTCTTTGAACTTGCTCAACTTTGAACTCAACCAGCAAATCCAACTTTCAAGATGATGCTCAGTTCATTTCCGACTTGTTCTTCCTCCCTTAGCCATCTCAGAGTTACAAGGTGAAACTATCATAACTTCTCATACTATCATATCAGACTTAGGCACACTAAAGATCTAACATATAGAAGAGGACAAAGACATGACAAATCCTATGCTCCATTATACACAACACATAATTCAAACTCAACTTAAGTTTGTCAGATTTAGAGCTCTAGAAACCTATAGCTCTCATAAACTTATAGCTTTGATAACGCAAAGCTTAGATAACCTTATAGCTTTGTTAACCTAGAGCTCTGATACCAACTCTGTCACGACCCAAATTCGGGCCGCCGACATGGCGCTGGGCCACGCTCTCCAAACCGAAGAGCCATGGTCCAACCAGCCTCATACATACACACATATCGAATCATGGAAGCATAATTCAAATGCGGAAGCGTATTTCATATATATTACATATACATTAC